>QANU01059951.1:30746-63669 GCA_003254905.1 Nissolia schottii | reverse complement strand
TGACAAATATATAAAATTAGCTTAATAAACTCAATAGATATTGTCTAACATAAAGTCAGGTAAGCAACTAGGTAAACTCGCTAGTAAAATCAACAGTTTACTTAAATTCGTCCAAGTTTACCAAAAAAGAGTTTACATAATGTTAACTCGTTTTGTATAGTAAAATCATAAACTTATAAGAGTTTATGAGTTGACTCAAGAGTTTAATAATCATGTTTTTTTACAATATTTGAAATAGTTTGTTTAGTTGAAATCAAATTTACCGTAAGAAACTTATTTAGATCAAATAGATTTGAGGACCTATTATCAGTGCACATCAATCCGTTGATATGAAAACATAAAAAATAAATTTGGGTTTTCATCTCAATAGTATTTTTATTGATATGTGTAAATCCTGTAATTCAATCTAAAATTACATATTTAAAAGACTTAAGTCCTTTTCATTTTTTCTTTTAAGTGCAGTTGTGATTTCATTATGAACCCTAAAAATATGAACAAAAGTTACTATTACAAAGACCTACAAGCCACAAAAAACTTTTTGACAAAGTTGGTTTTACCTCGTTAAAAAACCCCTTTCATGGACAAACACCTTCTTTGTCATATTATATCTGTTCTAATTACATTGAAGTTTGAGTAGTCATCTAGTTTAAGTTTATTATACTAAATTGTTTTGTCGGTGTCGCTATACTGTGTACAATTTTAGAGTTCAAAACCTAACAAAACCTTTTTATTTACCCATAATTTTTTTATATCCCCTATAGCACACATAGAACAGAGTAAAAACTAAACCACCAATAATCTTTTGATACTTAACTTTGTATCGTTTTTTTTTTTTTTTTGCTCTTGGTACTAATTACCATTTCTCCTATGTATCATAAAATAAGGCCAGCAATTTTATCATATAAATTTTGGCCAGTACATAGTTTAGCCATCATGCAACAAAGCAAGACAAATTAATTACTCGGTGAATTATCAAGGAAGGCCAGCAATATTGGATAGTTAGCCAATGGTTTCCCATAGCAATTAAAACCACGAGTCTGCCTTGTGAGAATTGTAGAATTATATTTGCCTATAAAGTGAATTTGCCCCTGAACTATATTATTTTGATAATTGATAATTGATAATTGATATATATATATATATATATATATATATATATATATTATAGCTCTATGCTTATAGCCACTAAAGGGAATTATAAGCAATGGTTGGCTTCTCATGCGATGTAATCATTGGGGGTAATGTATTACCAATGGATTAATTGTTTAGTGGCTTACGACCATAGAATATACCATATCTTATTATATAATGCTCCCCCTCATTGGGCCTCAAAAGATGAGGCATTGCTTAATGGTATTGTCCATATCATTTCTCAATATTTGAAAAAAGAAGGAAAAACAATTTTAGGTGTTAAATTTTTATATTTTGCGAAATTGTTTCATAAGAAAAAATGGTACATATATAAGATATAATGGGTCAATAACCCTGAAATCCTATAGTAAAATACTACGTTGCGATACTATTAAATAAATATGCATATATAAGATAAGGTGAAGGGAAGGGGGTTAGGTGAATCTCTAGCGATTGTAACCTGTTTTTATTTGATTTCGGCAGTCCACTTGATAAGCCAATAAGGTCACGTCACATTGAGAATTTGTCCGTACCTATAATATATGCATATCCTTACCAAAATTAAAGTAGGGAATGCCCCTCCTCTGACCAAAAGGGACCTCCTTTTTTAATTTTAACTTTTAATTTTTCTTTGTTATGATATATTGGTTGATTTTAACCACATGAAAGGACAGTGATGAAGTGAACCATCAGAATCCCTCAAATCTCTCTGATTAGGGGTTTGAAGGAAACGGTGGCAGAAATGGCACAAGAAAGCAGAGACCAAAACCTTCCCTATGCAGAGAGAAGCCTTACAATCAGATACCTCAATGTTGCCATCTGGCGACTCCATTTAACCGTTGGACAGACACTGGAAGCTGAAACCATGCAACCAAAAAAAAAAAAAAATTAAAACAAAAGAAAAAAAATTAAGTCATGTGTATTTTAATTTTTGCGTTTTAAAAATATAAAAAAAGATTCCTTAATATGTTATGTGAAAGAATTCTTCTTATTTTATTTTTTCAAGTAATAAGGTTATATTTTAATATTTTGCCATTGCTTTGCGAGAATTTTGGTCAATAATAAATTAAAGATTTGTTCACCATAAAAGTTTGATTCAAGATCTCGAAAAATTGAGCTTAATTTTTTTAATAAGTGAATTTTAGAATGAGAATGCTTGTTTAGAAGGAAAAAATTGAAAATTAAGAACTCATGAATCGAAATATGCACACAATAGAAATCAAAGTATTCAATTGAAATAGAAATGGAGAACAACTTTAATTGCAAGATGATTGGATATAAAATACTTGAGTTACAAAGGAAATAAAAACAAAGAATGGAAATTGAACACTAGTCCTAGGAATTAAAATAACAAAAAGCAAATAACGTGAGAAATTACTTGATTTCCTCTCCTACTTGTGCGTTGCGATGACTTTGTTAGTGTGTGCAAAGAGTTACAAGTGTGAAATCCAGAAAATTATGCTACACTAGGCATGGCTACTTATAGAAATAGTGATCTTTATGCATGCTCACCATGTGTTCTTGGTGCTGTCGATGCCCATGATCTTTGTTCCATGCTGCTGGATGCTTCCTCTCAAAACTACCAAGCAACTTTCTCCTGATTAGCTTCTTTGTTTTTGGCTCCAAATAACTTCCATATGTTTAAATTTCCAAATCAAATCGTGGCGCAACCAATTATTTCCTTGCTAGATTGTTTGTCGTCCTCAAAGTTATTGCATTGGCTTTACTTGTCTTAAAAATCCCAAGTCTCCAAACGTTTCGCTCCTCCATTATCCACTCTTTGAAAATGTTTATTTCTTCTGGGATAACAAAGTAGGTTGTCCATTATCTTTTCTCAGTCGCCCCTATCCTTTTTTAAGACCTAAAGCCTTAGGGTCGACTATGCTAGTTTCAACCTAAAATTAAAAGAGTCGTCAAAGCTTTTTCTTGAACTTTGAATACTCTCAGACTCTCCTTTTATTTTGATACCCTCATGAAGTGGGTTCCACTTTTCTAATGTAAATCCAAGTGATTTTAGACTGTGTTGTAGCTTGTCAAACCAGGCTCGAGGTGCTTATTTCAATCCATAGAGAGCTTTATTCAATTTGCACACTAAATTGGGGTTATGTAAACAGACTCCTCAAGGTCACCATTCAAAAACGCATTGTTGAAGTCTATTTGTTGAATTGGCCAGCAGTTATGAGAGACAACAATTTTTAGAATAACTCTGATTGTCAATGGTTTGATAATTGGGCTAAATGTCTCATGATAATCAAAATCCTCTTGTTGGTGAAATTCTTTTGCAATGAGTCTTGTCTTGTATTTTTTTTTATGGAGTCATTTGGATTGTATTTGACTTTAAAAAAATGTCCAGGTGTTGTTTTTCATTAGGGTTGTGGATTCTTCTTTCATAGCTTGTATCCAATTTGAATCTGAGAGATTTTTCTTCACTGACGTAGGCTCAAGTGCAACTATATATGTTTTTGGCTTGAAAATAATCACTACCTTGGTCCTAGTTGTCATAGGGTTCCTATTATTTGTAGGTCGTTGTTGAGATAATCTTTATGGTGAAGAATTAGAGATATTGGCACCAGTTTCTGCTATATATTGGTGAATGTGTGCTTGATGCATTTGAGGTATCCTCCATAGGGTTCCTATCAATATTAGTGACAACGTACAGGTAGAGAAATATTTGTACTAGTATTATTAGGAGCAGTAGCTAGCATGAGTAAATTGTCTTGGCGTTCCCAATTCAGAAACGTTCTACTGATCTTCTTTCCAGATTCAACATCTTCATTAGAGTCAGAGATCAATGGAGCTGCTTATTCTTTGTTAAATTGTGATGCTCCATATCGTGACCTTGAATGGTTGCAAGCACTTCTTGCAGCCATAGCAAGAAATTTTCACCACTAAGCTTGCAAGAAATCGGTGTTGTGAACGTATGTGTACTGTGAATGTGGAAGTCGTAGAAGAAGACGTGGAACTTGGTGAAGATTCCATGGATGGATCAAAAAAAGAGCTCTGGATACCATGTGAAGGTTCCAGAATTAAGTGCAGAGAGAAAGAGAGCTTCAACTCTTGAGAGAGAATTGATTTGTTATTAATTAATTGATAACTAATCTCTAACAAACTGCTTACTAGACTAACGGCCCCAACGGCCTTAACTAACACTTGATGGAAACTCTCCCTTACACGTAGCAGCCCCATTAGTTCAATTAGTTCAAGTGCAGAGTTAATGGGAAGTAACTGATGTATCCTGAGGAGTATTAGCTGTGAAGACCGTCTGCATCGAGTTGCGAGTTTTGCTACACGTACACCAAAAATTATACACCATACATACACCCCGTATTTATATACATAAAGTTTGTGTTTTAACTCATGTAATGTTTGTGCACTTAATTAAGTATAGTTGAGAGTATCATTTACAAGTTTGTAATGTTTGTGCACTCGTGAGAATAAAGTTTGTACATTATTAATGGTGTATGTATGTGTGTATAAAATTAGGTGTACATGTAGCATTTTTGGAGTTATTAACTTGTGGTGGCAAAATAATATTAAACTCAATGTCTAGCATGACTCAACCAGCAAGATAATAAGCAACTCTAGTTTACTGTCGTATTTCTTTTATTTAATTCTTTATTTTTTATTCTTGTGATCAATAATAATTTGAGGTTCAATTTAATGCTACTTTTTCTTGATGTATTATTTGTATTATTTTAATTACGAGTAAATATTTTTAACATTGATACATAGTTTTTTCCAAAAAAAAACTTAATTCAAACTCATCACTTACTCCAATTAGAGTCAATTGTAAAACTTGAAAGTTGATTTTAGATTTCTCACAATTTAAAATGTAAAATAATTTAGTTCTTCGGAAATAATTTGGTATGTAAATATGTACAATTAAGAGACCAAATTTTACACATTTAAAAATCAATCATGTTATTTGTATACTACAAAAATTAACATCTTGTGTACACTACACAGAAAAACAAACATTACAAAGTAAAGAAATAAATATTACAAAAAAGGAAAACAAACATTATCGAGCACATAAACGAATAATATTAAATATACACGTGTTCATTCACATACAAAACATAGGAGCAAATATTATTGAACACATAAAAGAGCAATAATAAACACAAGCATATTTATACATGCATAAATGATCGGTAACAATATTTCTTTGTTTTGTAGTATTTTTTTATTTTATAATATTTATTTTTCTATGTAAGTATGTACAAATGTTAATTTTTTGGGTGTATAAATAGTATTTTTATTTTAAACCAAAGTGTCTCGCCAATGAGCAATAACCTAAGCAACACCTGTCTTGTTTTATGTGTTAAGGAGTTGTTAGCTTTGAGATAGTGGTTTAATCTCTCTATGCCCTTTATTTCTCCCATTTCTTAATTCCTCTAGGGGCTCACATGAAAACAAAAATCCTCAAGTTTTTAACTAACGAGAAACCTCGAGTACATTTTTTAGTTCTTAGGGCAATTTTTTTAGCAACCACATTAGAGATTATATAAAATGAAATCAAAGGCAAATGGAACAAATTATGCCCGTTGATCTAGAAGATGGGTGTCCCTCACTAACACTCGTACTAACCCATCTTATCGAGCTCCCCACATTTATCTAATTAAACTTTTTATCATATAGTGACTGAAAAACAGTACGCACCAAACACTAATGCGCCACAAAAATGTTCAAGGAATCCAATTATTTGCAATTAGAACAAACTTAAGGAGTCTATTAATAAGGGTGAACCCAAATTATTCAATTCTTTCCAACACGATCANATTAAGTGGCTGTTACTAATCCCTCCCCCCTCCCCACCCCCACCCACCTAGAGTGATCCCATCCCTCTTCTCTCTCTCATTATGCGTGTGTTTGTGAAGAGCCATATGGAAAATCCAAAATCTGATGCGTTTTCAGGTGTAGGTCGTTGGGACTTTATTCATATGCAAATGTCAATGACATATTAGTACGTATACAGTGGATTTGATCGTATGATTTTCTTCTTTGATAAGAATTGAGAAGAATTGATAAGAACCAAGAATCACATCACAAAAGTTAGTTATTGTAGTTAAAGATCTTAGTGATTCTAGTTATTGTAGGGGTGGAAACAGGCCAGACCTGTTTCATTAATTTTCGGCCTGAACTTGACCGTTATAGGCCAATTTTTTAGCCTGAGCATTACTTTTTGCAACATTTTATGCAATCATATTTATTAATATAATTTTATTATTTAATTTTTCTTTTTAAAGAAACCATAATGTAAAGAGTCCCTAGGACTCTCCCATACTCACACGAATAATGTGAGAGAACTTTGCTGAAATTTTCCTTTTTGTTTTTTGTTGGTAAAATGTCATATATCAGTGATAGACCTGCCTGTGTAGTTTTTTATCATAAAAATATTAAAAAATAAAATAAAATATGCAATTTTTAATTTTTCAAAAATAATCATAACAAAGTATTATTTTTGTTAATAACTTAATTTCTTAATATAATAATATTCTAAAGTAAAAAACTAATATATATATATATATATATATATATATATAAATGTATTTCTTGAGAGAATGGAGAGAGTTTAACTGAATATATAACATTTACTATATAACAAGCAAGAGTGTATAAATTCAATATGAATCAAAAAGACATTTTCAATAAATAATTAAAACTCTAAAGTTACAAGCTGCTAGGGTATGTCCATGAAGAAACAGATCAAAAGACAAGTCTGAGCAACGTAAATATCTTTCATGTGAGAGGAAAATTAAGTTTTCATCCATTGATTTTATCAGAAACTAAAGTCCATATCCCAAAAAAGTTTGCTCAACATTATTATGTATATCACTAATTCTCTTGCTTAGTATGTGATAGTAAGATCATAAACAGAATATATGTCATTTGATCAACAAAAAACAAAAAGAAAAAATGCCAGCAAATCTCTCTCACATTATTCAAATGAGATGAGAGTGTGAGTGTAGGAGAATTTTAGGGACTCTTTAGATTACGATTTCTTTAAAAAAAATTAAATAATAAAATTATATTAATAAATATGATTTATGTTACAAAAAGTAATGCTAGTCTAGTGGATAAAGCATTACTCTGAATGACAGAAATCTTGGGTGCCCAGCTAGATTAAGATTTTAGTACCAATTGATAAAATTTTTGGGAGAATTACGTCGCAAAAGTTAGTTACTGTAAAAGATTTCATCGCCTTATGAACCTCACACTGAAATCCCATATTTTCAATGTATGATTTTGTAATATTGCCAATTTAAGGATCAACATCACATGCTGACGGGCTCGGCATTATCTAAACAGCCATGTTCTGTTTTCTACCTGAGGAATTCTTAATCAGTGTATCTAAGTAAGAAAGAAGATAAAAGTTATAGTATATGTGATTGTGTCTGTTTAAATTATTTCAAAGGGAAATAAAGAATTTGATTTTCTGGAATTCTTTAATTATTTTTACCTAAAGTCAATTTTTTTATTTCCTTTCTTTTGATGGGAAAATTTTAAAACAAACATGCCCACATATGAATGAAAGTAAGAAAGGAGATAAAATGTGATAGTGTATTAAAATATATTGAGATATTATAATATTATGTTATAATATATAAAGATATGTAATATGGTAGATTATATTTCAAATATAATCTAGATATGCTATTGGATTTGAATTCGTTAGCATAATAATCCTGATCCAATCCAATGACACACACACACTCCAAGTCATATTCATGGTAAAGCACTTGACTTAGGTGACAATTACAGATCCAAACAATCTATCAACTTTAAAAAAAAACATTTTTTTTTATAAAATAACAAGGGTTAAAACAAGTGTTAAAATATAATTTTAAGAAAATACTTTTTCTAAAACAATGTAAAATACTACTTTTTTTTATAAGTTTTATTGGTTCTACTTCTAAAAAAATGAAAGAATGTGAGGTATTTAGTAAAAATTATTTTGTAATTATAAATTAAACATCTTAAAAAAAACTATACTAAAAAATATAACTAAGATGAGTTTTTTTTTAAGTTAATACAAGTGGACCTAATTAAACTATGCATAAATATGGCAAGATTTGATTGATTGCCGCAACGAAATCGTTCTTTTGACTAATATATTCTTTACCCAACAAGAATGAAATTTGTTTTTTTTTTTTTGAAAGATTAGCCAGAAACTCTTTTTAAAAAGAGATGCTAGTTTGTTATTTGTTAGGCCTGTTGGGCCGTAGCCCAATTATTAGTCTTTGGGCTTGTGTCCTGTTAATGAGTCCTGGCTAATTGATCCCTTATATTGGGTCATTAGCCTGTTTTGTGTTGAACTGATTCACATTATTCACAATGATGAGAATTAATAAGGCTTACACGCTCTCTTCCTCCTCAAACTCACTTTCTCTGCAACTCTCAAATAGATTAGGTCAGGATACCTTTTAATAAACTTTTTTTCTTCAATTATATATTTGATCATCAGTTAAACTTTTTTAAACATTTTACAAAATAATTAAATTACACTTTCAGTAATGTTTATTATTTGAATTGAAGATATGTATGAGTTATTATGTGGATATTTTGTAGTTTTTGGTTTTCACTAAACTGTTGCAAGAACATGTGTGTATAATATATTGATCAATTTCGGGGCAGAAATCTAAAAAAAGAAGAGTAAGCTATCATGGGTAATAATACCCATGGAATAAGCTAACTGGGAAGAGGAAATCAAAACTAGGGGTAGAAAAGATAAATAGAATGTACTTTTTAAAAAAATAATAATAAATGGAGTACATGGAATAGGAACCATTTTTCCCTGGAATTGTTCGAATATATCGCTTTCAAATTTTGTTTTTCTAAAAGTAATCTATATAACAAGTTATACTTTCAACAATGAGGCATTATATAAAATTGATTTGCAAAATTTTTCTCTAATATAATTACTTTTCAATGATAAGTACTAAACATAAAATTGTTAAGAAATTTTCGTAACTAATTCAACGTTTTTTTAGTAGCATGCCTTTGGCTTAACCCATTTAAGGCATGACCTGACCCAACTAGTTTAGTAAATAAGTTAGGGTTGTTTCGTACATTGGCTTCAAGATTATTAGGTAATAGATTATCACTTGTTAAATTACTAATAATCTTATATTGCTATGTTTGATATGCATAAGTCATGTAACTAAGAATTTATATTAACTTGTTTAGTATATAAAAAAGATTATGAGATAATATACATTACTTATTATTATTATTATTATTATTATTATTATTATTACTACTATTACTATTATTATTATATTTTTATTTATTTATTATTATTATTATTATTATGCTTATTATTATTTTTGTTAATTTTTATTATTACTATTTTTATGTCCATTTTTATTTATTTTTTATTATTACTATTTTATTTTTATAATAATAATAATAATTATTTTTACTATTATTATTATTATTATTATTATTATTATTATTATCTAGATGTGGTAATTTAGATAGACACCTCTTATGGAGGTAATCTACATTATCACTTTGAAGGCATTGTAGATTATCTAAATAATATATATTAACAACAATCTTGTTGCACCAAACAAATCAATATAGTCATGTTTAACTAAATAGAATAAATCATAAACAATAAAAGAAATTGTTAGGCCAGGACAGTCTATTTATGATTATTATTTTCATTTTTATTATTTATTATAGCTTGATTGAACTAGTATACACGCACATGATATGAGTTTCAAATAATTTCAGGTGAGGTCAAACATTTCGGGCATGTTTAGCACTTCAGATAGGATAAGGGCGGATATGATAATATCTAGTTAAATTTTAATATAGTGTTTAGGATGACATAGGATAAAGGTTGATAGGATCAATTTTTATTTATTTATTATTATTTCATTATTTCTTATTCATCACATTAGTATCAAGTCTAATCTTACCCCCATAGGTTAGCTTATCCAATACTATTGGCAATTGAAATTGAAATTGCCTTGTTAAAATTTAGATTGCTATGAGAAGAAAATATAAACACTCAAGAAAAATTAATCTCACAAAATATTNATCTTACCCCCATAGGTTAGCTTATCCAATACTATTGGCAATTGAAATTGAAATTGCCTTGTTAAAATTTAGATTGCTATGAGAAGAAAATATAAACACTCAAGAAAAGTTAATCTCACAAAATATTTATATTGAAAGAACACTAATACACTCAAATATTTTTTAGCTTTATTGAAAGCTAATACACACAAGCTGTACAAAATATTGAATGTCTAGATGATATGATGAAGCTCAAAGCTTATTCTCAAAGTTCTTCGGTTTAGATTCTTAAGCTCATACACAAGCCTTTATATAGACATTGGAAGATTAAATGAGGCCAAAATATTGCACCGCCTCATGTGCCACTTGATTTGCAAGTTAAGAGTTTGCAAATTTCAATTAGAACTTTTCCTTCAACATAGAGTTAATATCTACAAGTGTTCAAATTGTTTAGCTCCACAAATTTGACCGTAGTCAAATTGTTGGCTTGACTTTCACATGGACCAAGCCAAATTCATGTTATGTACTTACACCTCCACTCGACAAGTTGCCAAGTTTAATTTCTAACAAATACGGTGTACACCAAACACCGGACAAAACAATAGTAAACTCCATAAACTTATCCAATCCGATCTTATCCTACCCCCCATAGGGTAGCTTATCTAATTTGGTGTGCCAAATGGATCCTTAAAAATATGAGTTTCAAATGCATTTAAGTCCGACCAAATCTTTAAAAAAATCTTATGTGAAGTAATAGGCTCAAGTCAAACCTTGATAACGCTTTACACAATTACCTCAATTTAATATATTTATTTACAATTATTATCTCTTTTTTATCAGTACACTCTATTTCTTCTATTACTTACATTTAATCAGGATATATATATATATATATATATATATTATGAAAAAAATAATTAATATTATCTAGATTATTTATAAAAATATTAGAATAGAAAGATGATTAGTTATTTTAGAATAGATGAAATGCTCGTTAAGGAGTTAAAAGTTTAAAAAAAATTGATTGTTCTCAATATATTTAATATATTAGAATTTCTAAACACTTACTATTTCAATAACCTTTTAACAAGTATATATCTTTAAAAAACGTCTTGGAGTGTGTTTGGAAACTAGTATATACAACTGTTTTCTTTTTTCGGAAAAAAAAATTGTTTCAATGAAGTGGAAGATGTTTGATAGACTCAATAAAAAAAAAGAAAATAACTTTTTGGGGGTGTAGAAATAGTTGTTTTGGTTGAAATTTTCAAACCTAACTTTTGAATATTATACACCAAAACCTGTTTGAATTTTATTATTAAAATATTGTTATTCTCATTTTATCGAAACTTATCAATTATTATAAATATAATCTATTTTCTCTACTCTCGTAACTTTATATATATATATATATATATANTATATATATATATATATATAAAGCAATTGTTTAAATAAACAATTATTAAAATAAGTGATTTTATAGTTGTTCCAAACACACACTTAGCTTTTGACTTAATCGAATACATGATAAATATTTAAGAATAGTGCTCCTCTAAAGTTTATTTTGCACTTTAGAGGTTAAAGCGCACAAATCCTAACCCTTAAAAGTAAATCAATGGCAAAAATAAATGCACATAATTAAAAAAAATTAATACAAAATGATTTTGCTAACCAATGCCCTCAAAACATTGGTTAAAGAAGTTAAAATAATAACTTTTAAGTTTAGAATGTATTATTTTCATTGAAAACATAAATTTTATTTTTTTAGTACAAATATTACTATTTTTATTTTTTTAACAAGTGGACTAAGGGTTTGTTAAGTTTATTTTAATAACTAACCACTAATAATGTATGAACTTTATAAGCGTAAAAGCCCTATCGATCATTAACCGGTTGTTGCACCCACACATTTTTAACCACTAAATCTTTGTTATATTTAATGTTTTCATCGATGGTTCAAAACAAGATGCATATTCAATGTGCCGATTTACTTGCATGCCCACTAGTAAGTGAGCTCATTAGTAAAAATATTTGCATATAGAATATATTTAATGCGTACTCTATGAATATTAGAAATCATTAATATAAATTTAAAATGTTAAAAAAATATAGAAAATAAAAATTAATAATAAATAATATTCATAAAATATGTATTGAATATACTCCATAAGTATGTAAATACTTATGTAAATAGTTCTTGCTCACTAATTTTTTTTTGGTAAACAACGGAGCGGATATGCCTGACCAAAGAAGACTACAACCCCACCACACAAGAGAACATAGTACTTCTCCTATCAGCTAAAATTGCTAGAGACAAAAAAATTAGGAATGGAGTCGTGGGGTGAAAACTCCTGAAACACTCTTGTCCGTGCTTGACTAGAATATTTGCATAAGAATTAGCTTCCTTGTAGACCTAGTTCACCTGAACGGTCCAATTTAACTCCATCAAATTAGTTATCGCCTTCACCAAAGGAGAACAAGGATGTCAGTAACCTGGGGGAATCTGGATAAAACCAACCGCACATTTTAAGTCTATCTTAAGGATCACTTGCTGAAAACCCAACTGGGCTGCCTAGTAAATGCCAACAAAAGGCATCCCAGATCTCAGCACAAGTGACAGAGCAAGACCCAATCTTGCAACTAAAAGCTGATAAAAAATTGCCGTCATGATCCCTACTGATCCTACCACAGGCAGCCCGATTATTAGAATTATAGACAAACTTGTCAACATTTATTTTGACCCACTCATGCTGTGGGGGTTATCTTGTAGAAAAAATAAAAGCACAAGTAGAAAATTATTTTGAGTTTGTATTGGATGTAGTTGACTAGTTGTAAAAGTATTTATTATCATAATAAGTTGTTAAGTTGATTGGATGCAACAAATATAATATTTTTTTTACAAAATTACAATATGAATTATATGATAAATTACATGTGACTTTTATATCCTGTTAGCATCGTCACTGATTGAGTTATTGTATTTTATAAAAGTATGATGCATACCGCAAATGTGATATCTAATTCTCAACTTTCATTCTTCCCACACATATCTTAGTGAATAGTGATGGCTAAAAGTGACTTGAAGCTTTTGGGGGTGGGGTGGGGTGGGGCGGGGGGCTGGTTTAGTCCATTTTCCCCTGAGGGCTTAGATTGCCCGTAACATAAAAGGTTTGGATTATGAGAATTTTGAAGAGAATTTCAATCCTGTTACGAATTGGATCCATGAACCTAATTGGGCCTCCTCATGGGTTCTACGGAGCACAAGTCAAAGGCCCATCCCACCCATGCATGTGGACCACATCCTCAGGTCTAAGAGTACATTTTGGACCCAAAGAGGAATCTCCATACTAAGAGGGAAATTCGATCCCATTGAGAGATCTTGGTGCCCAGAGAAGAATCTGAAATCATGAACAAATCATCAGCTTTAGTCCTATAACTCTGGGAGAACACATCATCAGGTATAAAAGGACCGACTTATTAGGTATTACCTAGAACCCGTCTTTTGATCTTAATTACTCATATAGAGACTTACTTGAGTATCAGAGTGCTTGCAGGTACCCCAACCACTGCACCAAAGATATACCAAAGAGTCTTGGAGTCCCTTACTATCCGAGGAACCTTTATCTCGGTACAAATCCCAAGAGTGACCTGCTTATTTAGTCTAACCCTGAGCACAGGAAAATCCCAGTTCTCCTCCATGTTGACAGGCCTATATGTGAATCTCCAATCATAGTTGAGTATATTGATGAGGTTTGGTCAATTGGTCCTTCTATCCTTCGTGAAAATGAATGTGACAGAGCCAATGCTCGATTTTGGTATTCTTAAATTCATGACAAGGTATTTAATTTGTGTGTTTGAAATAAGTTTACTTTATCTTTAAAATAAAAGTCAAAATCTTTTTTAATCTAAATATTTTGAAGTTGGCATTTCATATTTAGTTAGTGATACAATATCGTTTTGACATCAATCTAGGCTTTATTTTCTTTTTAAGTATTTTAAAATGCATTGTATTATAAAATAAAAATGTTTTTTTGTTTTTTGCATGATATGAGTGTAGACTCATAGTGTGTAAAAAACCAATCATGGTGTAGACACTATGCTTGATGTACAAATACCACCACCAATTGTAAAATCCATTCAAAACATTTAAAGAAAAGACCACGTATACAATAGGTTCAATATGGCACACACCCAAAGCTCAAAGCCAAATTACAAATTCACAGTGCAATATACCCGAATTTATATGCATCAAAAGATAGAGCTATGGATCAAAACAGCAACTAGTAACTAGTGCCAAATACATTTTCAGACCAATTTGTAAATGGTCTACTAGATAACCACCCACTAACCAAAACTCAGTACAAAAATTTGGTTTACGGCTACTCTTCTCTTAAAAAATTTGAACTAAAAGCTTACACTTTATTGGACATAATGTATATTTAACAACTATTAGTTATTAATAGTTTTGTTAGGTAAGTTAGTTAAGCCTAACCACTATGGTAAGGTAGTTAGAACTCTAGTTAGCTCACTTGGTTAACTTGATGTATTATGTATATAAGTTGATTAGCTCAATCAATGAAGCTCTAATTGAGCACATGCATTCATTTATGTTAAATTCAATATGCACGGTAATAGAGTCTACTCTAAGATAATTGTTGGGTCATCTACAGATGTCTACAAATTTCATGATACGGATGTCTGGGCATGAGGGGGTGTATTAGATTCCTACATTGCTTAGAGATAAAGTTTGGGTAAACTTTATAAGTCTGAGACATCCTTCACCCCCTGAGATAGCTTTTGGAGTTGAGTTAGGTCACTCAATTCGTAATACGGTATCGGTGGCGTAATTTTCCTTTTGCAACAAGCTTCTTTTATCTTCTTCTTGTTGACACAATCTCCTTCGCTTGCTCCTTCTGCTATCCTTCCATCCTCATTGGAAGATGTTGCTGCTAATCCAAACTTTCTCCACTCTGCTGATAACCCTACTTTGGTGTTGGTCTCTCAAGCTTTTAATGGAGACAATTATGTGTCATGGAGATGTAGGGAACACTGTAGCGGCGCAAGATTTGGAGTCCCACATCGGAAGTCGTGTTGACGGGGTCTCCAACTCCCCCTACCTATATAAGTCTCCTATGAGTATTTAGACTTGCTAATTCACTCAAGAGCTTAAAAGGTTCCACTTTTTATTAAGACTATTCGCTCTAGTTCTTTCATTCTTTCTCTCTCATCATCTTTCTGTTCGTGGGGACATAGTGCCTCCATGTAGGGTGTTAAGAACTCCCAGCGTTAGTACTCCTTAACGACCATCCATTTTTAGGTGAATGACTTTCTTCACAATATATTTTCAGACCATGTATTTATTTTAAGATATTATTTATTTTACACATGTTTTATGAAACCCTAGGAGGCGAAACTTATTTTATTATTTATGAAATTAGTTATGCATTTTAGGAATTTCTTCATTTATGAAAATAATGATTTATTTAGAAATTTCTTTATTTATGAAAATAGATATTTATGAAACTATCTTTAGAAAGTCATGAAACTATTTTAGAACTACACGAGACCATATATCTTTGTTGCATTAAATATGTCATGTTGCATGTGTTTGAATGATTATGAACAAGTTATGTTAATGCTATCAAGTTAAGATGTTTATCTTATAATGTTTATCTTGTTTTAAGAAATGTTGTTAAGGAATTTATATCTAGGATAAAACTGTACGTCAACAACAATCTACATTTACCCTTGGTACCATTGTAGTGAGAATCAAGACTAGTTATCAAGGATCTATGGACTCGGTAGCGTATCCTTAGCTATCGTGGCCTAGGTGTTTGGGTAGTGGTCAAGACTAACTATCAGGAATCTATGGACTTAGGTAGTGTATCCCTAACTATTGTGACCTAGATACTTGGGTAGTGCATCAGAAGCTAGACCGTAATGCTTGGGATCTGTCTATCTAGATATCTTCCTTATTTAATGATTATGTTTCAAATAAGATTATGTTTTATTGTAAAATATTCCAATTATAAATGTTTTCATGATTGCTATTATATTATGTATTACACCTACATGTCATGATTACGAACTGTCACATGTCGTTGTGAGATTTGTTATTCACTAAGCGATGACTTAGTCCTCATCAACCATTTTTTAGATAATATTGACAAAGATACGCCAGTTGTTCAGTAGATTCCAACATATTGGATTCTTGGTGAGTTTTACGTTGTCGTGGAGTGTTCTTTAGCTTTATTTAAGCTATTAGGACAATTTATTTTATGTCAATCAGTAGAGTGCTTTAGTGAACTGCAAGTAGAGTGTTTCATATTTTAATTTATTAAATTTTGTATCTTATGTAAAGGATTTTACTTTATTTTATTACAATGTTTAATTTATTTTTAAAGAGTTTTCTTATTAATTGTTTATAAAAATTGTGTGTTTTCTTTATTAGTACATTAGGAGCTTTTTGTAAGGAAACTAGTTTCTTGTGTGTCAGTGGCAATCTCTGGACTTGACTAAAATTAGGATTGAATGTTATTTTCGGATTAGTTTGACCATAGATGATATTTTAGCAAACTTAAAAGATACCAAATACAATTTACCCTTATTCTAAATAGTAAATCAAATAATTGTTAAATCAACTTTTCTTTGACCTTGTACTTGAAGATTAGAGCAAAATTCTTGTTTGGCATGACATGACAACCTGCAATAACTAAAGTTTTGGATTTATATAGACCAAGTTAAACAAATCTAAAGAATGAGTACATTCGTCTTTTGTCACATATGCAAAATCTGAAAAAAGTTAAGATGTAATAAGAAAGATATATATGGGCTGTGATGTATAGATCTTGATCAAAGACTATATACCAAAGCAAGAGAGAAAACACAAAAGAGGGTTTAGATTAGAGAATCATCCAAATAGAAAAGGAAACGGTAGGGGGTGACAAAAAGTAAACCCTCCGCGGATATATGGGGATTATTGCTGAGTAATAATTACGTAGAAAGTTAGGTTATAAAGCAAAAGTTCACTGATTCAAGAGGAAAATTGAAAAAACGACGCACAAGAAGGCAAGAAAGTGAAAGGAAAAGAAAAGAGAGAAGGAAAAAAAAGTTACTGACCCAGTTTAATAAATAGTTGCGTAATGCTATTTAAACAACTAAGGATTATGCTTGTTAAGAAATCACATTAGCTAAGTTTATAGAGAAGTACAAAATTTATGTATTTTTAAAAAACATAGAATGTTTTCTCAACTTAAAATTTACTATTTAAATTTCTTTATCTAATGTTTTAAAGACATTAGTTAGCCCAAAGATTTATTACATATATATTCCCCCTAAAAGATTTTAATCTCATAATATGTTCCATGTAAAAAAATTATATTTGTATGGGTTTGGGCCTAAAATCGCCATAGGTGTGGCGATCCTGTGGAGATTTCTGACCCAAGACTTTTTTTTAATAAAAAAAAAAGATCTGAAATTGTCACACCCTGTAGCGATTTTAGACTTTTTCTTTAAAGGTCTGAAATCGCCACAGTTTCAGACCCAGTCTCATACGATTATAAATTTATGTTACAACCCATATTTTAGTATACAGGTTATACTAAACCCATATACAAGTAATGAAGCCTTAGCCCAACAACTAAAATTTTTAGACAATCAATCACTTTTTCACAAAAAAAGTATTTGGTCCTCCATAAATGGAGAAAAAAAAAAGAAAAAAAAAGATGACATGATGGCCCCATGTTAGGGATGGATATCGATCATGATTGAGATAAAATATGAATATTTTGGTGAGTAACATGTCACATAAAATTAATGACCATTATATAGAATAAACTGAGTTAAATTTTGATTTGTCATGCATGTCATCAATAAAAATGATAATTAATGTCAAAGGCTAAATCAAAGGAATTTTTATTAGGCACCAAACCTAAAATTTATAATTTATTAAGTACTAAAAATTTATTTAAATTATTAAAAAATACTTAATTTTTAAAATAAGTAGCTTTTTTCCTCCAAGGAATTAGGAGAAATAGTTTTATGATTATAAATCATATTTAATATATACCTGATTCAAAAATATTATAAATTATTAATTTTAATTTATATTATTTAAAGTATATATAAAATATAAGAAATCTTTCATTACATTCTTAAATTACATATATTAATTATAGTCATCATCAAGAAGTAGCACAATTGATTAAAGTTTGGTCGTTTATCTCAAAAGGGTGAGGGTTCAAATCCTATTGACCGATGAGAGGACTTTGTTAGTGGATAATATGTAAGTATCTCTCTAAATGCTTCAAGTGGGACCTACAAAACATTATTGAGGTGTATATAATGATTGCTAAAGAATTTGTTGTCATGTAATTGAAGAATAGTGTTATATTAGTAAGGGTTTAAGTTAATAAATTATTGATTAGTTGTAATGAAAAATTAGGGCGTAATGCAATTTTGCACATAGTGTAAGGTATAATACAATTTTAGCAAATATCAAAAATGATTTGTGCGATCTATCCTATTTTTAATAAAACATTTTTCATTTGAAATATTTTAACAAGTACTTTAAAGGTACTCATTAGTTTTTTTTCCCCTTCTCTTTTTCGTTGTAATAAATCTGCACCCTTTAATATTTTGTTTTGAAGAAAGTAACCTTACGGTAAACTGTTACAAGAAACTTCAATCTTTATTCACGTGGTATCGTTTCCGAAATTTGGCAGAGAGATTCTAACATCGATCCACACACAGTATACCCAAAGTAGAATTTTCTGATTTAATTTTACAAAGTCGACAAAGGACATGTTCTAAGGACCACAATGTGATTCACAAATTGTTATTGTTTTCCTTCTCTTTGTCTAGTTCATTAATTTTAAAATGAGACCTGCTAATATATATGTTTGTGCCGACATATATAGTTTGAAAATAAATAAATTAACGTCACATAAAAAATAAATAAACAAACAATTTTTTCCATAGACTTTTAACTTTTAAGTAGCCATTTGTTGTAAATATGAGTCGATGTGTATTGTTGATTATAGACTTTATGTTTTCTCAGTAAGGACAAATGTGGGTATGAAAGCTATTAACCCCAAAAGCACCGTTTATACATCAGGATACCAGTTAGTTATTAGCTTTATATATCACCATCCTTACCAGTCCTATATTAGTTATACACACTCTTGACTAGGAGTAATGCTAAGTGCACAACTCAAATGCTACTAATTATGTTATCAATCCATATTTTGTTGAGTGCATAAATTTTTACATATATATGTACAAACTTTTTTTATACACATTCACAAAATTTTTCAAATATTAAACCAAATTAAAATGAAAAGTAACAGTCGCACTCTTTTTCCATCTCCCCACCAACACTCTAAGGGTATGAACCCACTCTCTACTATGTACAAACATTTTAAAGCATCTGCACAAACTTTTAAATTGACGTGCACAAATTTTTTAACAACCAAAAACAAAAAATATGATGAAAACATAAACGTAAATGTAAACGAAAACTTTTCTGTTTGAAACACCCTAGCTAACTGTTTACCCGTACGTAGTAAACAATGCTCACTAGGTTGTTTTCTGCTTTGGTTGGGTTACTTTTAGCCCCTACTTTTAGCTTGGCAAATATTTCTTACTCAAAAATATGGACCGTTTTCAAAACTTTTACCTTTCGTACAGAAACTAGGAGCCGTGCGTGTTCGAGCAAACATATCAAGATACAAGCGATAGAGTCCTAATGGACTTAAGCGATGATTAACTACAGAATAGCAGTACTTGAGATCTTACCTGAGAAGTAGATAAACATACAAGTATTCGGTTCATAACACAGCTACACATTCAATAGTTATTATAATAAATTATGGACAAACAACATATTCATTATATACAATACATATCATCAAAATACAAGGGTTAACTGTAACCCGTTCAGTTGTCCCTAACAAAATATTGGCTCTTGCTGGCTCTGGCGTCCCTGTCCGGTCCTGACTGCCTCACAACTCCTCGGCCGGTTCAGCTGCATCTTCGTAGTACGAGTCATCACATGTCCCTGGAGTCATAAGGTAGTGGGGATGAGAACGGTAGGTTCTCAGTGGAAGACTGTAGCTCTGGGATCTCGTGGTTCATTTAGTTATACTCCAGGTCGTTCAAGTGTTTCTAAGTGAACATGCATACTAACATCTCTACTGATTATTATCTGGCCTAAAGTCCTGAACAACTTTATCTATGTTACTAAGTGATGGGGGAACTAATCTTTCTTACTAAGTTTTCGTGCTTGTTACTTTTCTTCGCATACATACATAGCCGTCTCGAGCGTTCTCTTGACAATACTTACATGATTTTACTTATCTTCTTACTTATTCATACTTCCATACATACCTTCTTACATACGTTACATACATACATTCATGCATACATCACATACTATAATTCTTTCTTTCTTCCTTTTATACTTTACTCTTTCTTTACTTTCCTCTTTCTTGACTTTCCTATTTCTTTCATACTTTTCATTCATACTTTTCTCTTGCTTTCATACTTTCATATTATTTTCTTTGTTTGATCCAACTTTCCTGCAAGGCACCTACCGACAGGAAAGTGAATCCGCTGTCAGCCACCTACCGACAACAATCATTCCTCGTCCCCTTCCCTGCCAGCCACCTACCGACAGCAACCATCATCGTCCCCTTCCCTGCCAGCCACCTACTGACAGGGAAGTGACCCCTCCTACCAGCCACCTACTAACAGGAAGGTAAATCCATCATCATAATCGATTCATCTCTCCTGCCAGCCACCTACCGGCAGGAAAGTGAACTCGCTACCAGCCATCTACTGATAGCAATCATCATCGTCCCCTTCCATGCCAGCCACCTACCGACAGGAAGGTAAATCCATCATATCATCATCTTTTCTTTCTCTTTCTCATATCATTTCTTCTTTTCTTTCTTTCTCATAGCATTTCATCATATCATCATTTTATCTTTCTCATAACATTTTTTCTTTTCTTTCCTTTCTTTGCACATATCATGGCATGACTTGTTCCCTAAGGTTCATTTCAATTATACTTTTTACTCATTACTTGATTAACTTCTAGTCCTCTAAAAGTACCTTAACATGATGCATGGCATGCTAACATATTACTTCCATAAATATAATGCATGAAATCCTACCTATTATGTCACATAGCTCATGTACTTCAGTCATACACATCATGTAAATCATAACTTATTGGATTATGTGCCTACAGCATCCATGAGACGTTCAAGTCTCAGACCGCTCAGCGGAACCTCTTGTTCGCTCAGCGGTCTGAGCTTAATCCGCTCAGCGATCAGAGCCGCCTCGCTCAGCAGTAAGAGCCGTATCGATCAACGGTAACTCATCTCGCTCAGCGAGCTGAGGCCCGATTTTCAAAAATATCTTTTCATCCTTATCCAGTGACCTTCAGGCCACTCAGCGGGTCCTCTGGCCGCTCAGCGCCCTGAAGCTCAAGTGTTAAAAATTTGTTTTCTGCTGCACTCCGCTCAGCAGCGCCTGGGGCCGCTCAACGATACCTGGGCGAAACTGAAACAGAATGCATTGTTTTCTTTCCTTTCTTTTCCTCTTTTCTCATGGACACTCCTTGAGGTTCTCACACATATTCCAACCATCAAATTCTTATTTCGTCCAGGACACAAGACCCTTCAGAATCATCTTCCTAACATCCTAGCATGAGTTCTAACATACATACACATACATACATAGAAGAATACACACACAGATAAACACATCCAACCACCAAGGATGGTGAGTAAGCTAGAGTTACCCACTTCTTGAGGGCTGATTTGGTGACGAGAAGGATGGGGGAGAGCAGTCCTCCAAGCCTTGAGCATGGTCCAAGCTTCTGGCAGAGTTTCTACAAGGTAACCGCGGCACACATTGGCAGAGTTTGCCCTAGCTCCAGAGAGAAATATTTCTCAAAATTTTCTGCATATGGGGTGGCTATTTATAGCCAAAATTCTGCCCCTAAAAATTACTTTTTTGCCCCTATGCATATTTATAATTTTGCCTTTTTTATTTTCTTTAATAATTAATTAATTCAAAGGTCAAATCAATGAATAGTAATTGAATATTTAATTATTTTCCCTTGGAATCAGAATTCCCACGTGCTGGTTGCCATTTTTGACTGCCTCTCGGTCCCGTTTTGCTCGTGTTTAATCGCTCGCAGTGCTGGTGCGTCGCGTACGGTCGTCCGAAAAATATTCCGCTTATACCATCGCGATCCTCTAATTTCCCCCTACATGGGAATATTATTGCTTTAAGGCATTTGAATTTTTCTCCGGAGGAGTATTTTTCACAGATACCTTTGGCCCGTTATCTCTCGTCGGTGTCCGAACAAGATCGTTCCGTTGGCATTTCCACGATCGCCCGTTTTTCCTAATGAGGTCTTGGGCTACTCTAAGGCATTTTAAAATGTTTCCCTCCATAAGGTATGATTTCCAAAGACTTGAGATTCTCTGTTCAATTCTACTGGCTAAACGGGACAAAACGAGATTGTTCTAGTGTCTGCAGAATCGTCCGAAACTGAGCGGAACTCCGTTTTTCCGACAATCTGGACTTACCATCAAATCCTAAGGATCATAAGGGATTCTTTGAGTGAAATCGGAATTCCCAACAACTACACAGAAAATCTTCTACAGACACGTCTGTCGTAAGGGTTTGAGTTTTATACCCGGTTAACCCATATAAGGGCTTTTATGGGTATTTCTCCTGCGAAATCCTTACTAAGGAAAAGGTGGGATGTTACTGTGTTCACATGCACAAACTTTTGAAAAAGAATGCACAACCTTTTTTATACACATGCACAAGTTTTTAATCAACCAGATATGCACAAACTTTTAAACAAATATACACAAACTTTTCTAGACATATACACAAACATTTGAGAAAAAAAAACGAATATAATGGAAACGAAAATGAAAACTCTTGGATTCATAAAGAATAAGATGTAAACAAAAAAAAAAGTGATGGAAGATTTGAGAAGAATAGAAAAAAAAACATAAAAAATAAGATAAAGGAGAAGAAACACATTAAAAAAATTGAGTTGTACAAAAGTTAAAAAATTTTAGGTTATACACACCATATTTATTCATAAATTAGTTGGTAAGACCATACATAATACAATTAGTTAACTGGTACTTTAGCTTTTTCTTCATTTTGCAACCGACCTCACTTTAAAGAATTTTATTCTTAGTTATTGTATATTTAGGTTAGATTATATTTAGAGGCAACGCATAATAATGAATTTACAGTTTGGGCTCATAAAGTTACCCACATAAACTGTTCATTCCTAAAATCACTTTTTTGAACTTCTGATGTTTGCCTAAATCCTAATAAGAAGAAGAGGAGACTATATAGCAGTTAGTGTTTCAGTTAGGAGTAGAAGTAGATTTAAAAGGTCATACATAAAATTATTAGAAGAATTTAGATATTAGTAATTTAAGCGTAAAAATAATTCTTAACAAGACATTATAACATGGTCTAATCTATATAATCAATTCTATAGAGTGGGACAAGGCGACTTAATTATTATTGTGGTTGATGTTTGCATATATTCTAAAGAAAAATGTTATTTTAATGATCAAAATACAACAATTTTTATAAACAATTACAAAAGGCAAAACTCAAGTAGGGAAGGAGAGAGTAAACCCGAGTTATATGGGATATTTAGACTTTTATCTTTTATAATAGTTTATACAAATTATTCTATTTTAATAGTCAAATTAGCATTTCTCTATTCTAAATGCCAGTTCATATTCTTCATAACAATGATTCATTGTACTAATCTAAGCATACGTATATCTTTAGAAAACATCCACCCTCCAGGCAAATTTTGCGTACAATGTGTATAGGTTAAGTAGTTATATTACGTGTGCGTAGATATTTAAACACTAATTAAAATCAACATGTGATAATTGTCCAAAGAAATAAATGTGAGTTTCAGTTAATGCCTTCACTTACCCTGTAAATCTATTCTTTGTATCAAGTTTAACACTAAATTAAAATTCATCACATTTTTCATATGTTTTATATAACGTTGCCTGGAGTGTGCATGAGTGGCTAGCAAACTATTTAATATATAGCATTCTAAAAGTTTCAGCTCTAAGAAAATTGTACTATATGTATTAACAAAGATGCATTAGATTTTTAAAAGAGAAAAACATCACCTCTTAAGCATGCGCATGATCGTCTCCAGAAAACTAGTACAATTTCAATGAGCTGCATTGCTGCATGAATATCAATTTTTCTTTTAAAGAAAATAAAAATAAAAAGCAGCTCATGCACCATAATATAAATTAAGCAAACACAATAGTGTACAAAGACATTGTACTCAAAAATTTAGTTCCTCTAATCGTACATATAAATTTAGACACCTAAATTAATATATAGTGATTACAGTTTAAACCAAAGTTATTAAACCCGGCCGGCCCAGCCAAGCCAACCCTACTTCATGGGGTTTGAAGTGCATCCACCACATACATGGGCATGCTCCTCAACCACTAAGTCATTCATGTTTTTGTAATATGGAGTCCAAATAATTATTTATATTATATATTTATTTGAATTTAATTCTAATTTAATATATTCATTTATTTAAATCAGTTCAACAAATAATTCAATGGCCCGTTGATTGACAAATGATCTAGTGACTTACTGGAGTGGCCGGGTCAAGCTCTGGTCGGGTTTAATAACTATAATTTAAATAAGCATATATTTGAATTATTTGATATATTATTGTCTTTATTAATATCGTGTTTAACATGTACCTAACTTAAATTCACATTTATCTGAACTACGATCACCTCATGTTGATAAATTTGGGTGTCTCCACTCCGCACAATATTTTTCCCCTTAAAAATTAAATAAAGAATGACCAAGTAGGATTTCTTAGTAAGCAAGCTTTTCTATGGCATTAAATTGCTATGGTTGTTAGATCATATTATATTATCAACTTGTTCTTCTGCTTCTAAAAAGTGTGTTGTAGTATTGATTGGCTAATCTAGATATATGCTATTAATTAGGAGACATCTCATCAGCTCTAAAGATCCTCTCACACGAAAGAAAGAAAAAGGGACATCAAATAATGTGTTAGGGAAAGCAAGGGATTATTATTGATGATCATTTGTATAATAATAAACAATTGGAACTAGGTGTAATAGAAGGAAGAAGAAATTATTAGCGATGGGGGAAAGGCTTGTATCAAACGTTATAACAGAGAATCTATAAATCTGCAAAAAGAAAAAGAAAAGATAAAATAAAAACTCAAAGATAAGGAACTTTGGTTCCCTTTATTTGGTTCTATATATTAGCAATGATGGTTTGTGACGAGTGAATGCACTCTTTTGCATAAGCTCTATACAAGAGAGAAACAAGAAGGAGGAGAAAGAAGAAGAAAAAAAAAATAATTATGTCACCGGTAGGATTACCACCTGGCTTTAGGTTTCATCCAACTGATGAGGAGCTTGTGAATTATTATCTCAAAAGGAAAATCAATGGCCAAGAAATTGAACTTGATATCATTCCTGAGGTTGATCTCTACAAATGTGAACCATGGGAATTAGCAGGTCTCCTTCTTCTCAGTACCTTTTTTTTTTATGAATAAAAATAAAAAAATTGGCTTCCATGCATATTCACATTTTTTATTTTTATTTTTTTTGCTTAAATTGTCGGTCTTAGTTCGGACTTCAAAGTTCACTGAAGCTCGATTAATCCGCTTGGAGTAAAACATTAATACATTCAGATGCTCTACTGATTATTAATCCGCTTGGCATGCAAGAAATTGAGCATGATAAACTACTGATTATGAATTAATTAGATCCACAACACTATAGGTACTCTTTGGTTGGATCATTCATTGTTCTTTTACTTTCTTCTTCTCAATACACTTTCCCATCTCATATGATGCAAAAACATAGATAGATAGATAATATGCTTGCTTTTCAGTTAGGCAAATCTCTTGTTCAATTGGCTGATTTTGGTGTATAACATTGTGCTTTTGATCAGAGAAATCATTTTTGCCAAGTAGAGACCCAGAGTGGTACTTCTTTGGACCGAGGGACAGGAAATATCCCAATGGGTTCAGAACAAATAGAGCAACAAGGGCAGGGTACTGGAAGTCTACAGGGAAGGACAGGAGGGTCTCATGCCAAAGCAGGCCTATTGGCATGAAGAAGACTCTTGTTTACTACAAAGGCAGAGCCCCTCAGGGCATCAGAACTGACTGGGTCATGCATGAGTATCGCCTCGACGACAAAGAGTGCGAGGACACCACCGGATTACAGGTAAAAATGAGTTTGTTTTATTAGCTTTATTTAAGATACATGAGTATGTTTTTTTTTTTATTTACTGTAAGCGCGAGATTAGGTTTGTAACTATAGCATAATTTTTCGTGTAAAGCTCATGCTGATGTGGCAATGCTACTCACACATCGCAACCAAATTGATTTGATAAAATTAGCATTCAATCATACGATAACCTATACTAACATATAGTAGAGTAGTCCTCGTAGATACTTATGTGAGTAGCTTCAGCTTTAATAATTTTTCATGGTCAAGTTATAGACTTATATAGTTAGTTACTATATCATAATTAACTACATCAAGTTAATCTTTGGCCTCTATGAGTTGAGAATTGGAGATAATCAAGCTGTGTCTCACTTTTAGGCCTCGGAAAAATAAGGTAGTTTGGAGGCTGGTGAATTAAAGGCATGGATATGAGGAATTAGAACACAGCTTCCATAAGCTTTACATGTCACATCTTAGGAAAGTAAAATGATTGTGTAGTCTTAAAGAACTAGCCTTTGGTGTGCCCCACTTGACCCTGTTCCTCTCTGTATTCACACTTGTCACCATATACTTGTCCTGAAAAGTGAAAAGCATGAAGTTCTATGCTTAAGGCGGTGACTAAAGCCTTTTTTCCTTCATTATTTTCGGCCACCAAATACAAGAAGAGAAAAAATTAATAATAAATAAGCCTGATTTCCATTTATACTCCCATGATGAGTTAATAAAAAAATAACAATCACATACACCAGAAACAGTGAGTAGAAATTAGTGGGGGTATTTTAGTTATAGAGTATGTTTTGGACTGTAGAGGAACGAGTAAAACTGCATGGCTTGCATGGGAAGCTTGAACTTTTATTTTTTGTACTACTAAAATTCTAATATTCCTTCTCTCTCTCACATTTTTTACTTTTTGTTTTGTTTATGGCTGGCATATTCGTTGCTTGCATTCTTCTAATACTTCTAAATGACAAAATTCTAGTGCACCCTGCTGTCCTTTTCTTTTTTATTAATTAATTAATTAATGTAATAATGAGACAAAAATCCTATTCTCCTTAGGATCCATTCATTCCCTTCTTAATTAATTAAAAACCCCTTTTTTCTCCTTATGTTAATGGCCTTTGTCCTTGCTATCTTTGTTCAGTCTTCACTGTTCTAGAATTACTAGATTCTAACCCCATAAAAAGCAGCTGCTTCTCCATCACTTTCATTTTGTGTCGGTCACTTTTTAATTTATTCCCAAACACTAAAATAGACTAATTGATGCTTACATTATACTACAACCCGGCCAGAAACTAACAATAATACTTAAAAAAAAAAAATGAAAGAAGAGAGATGGGAAAACTAGTCAATAATCCTAGTCAAAATGATAAACTACATGCATGGTTAAGCTAGGATGGATTTCACATTGAAATTAACCAATATAATATATTCCACCCTTTTATTAACATAAGATTGTCTTCTAATTTTCACTTATTATAAATTTACGATGCGTCTCTCTTCAATTCATAACAATTATCATTTGACAAAATTAATATATTAATTTAAAAATATATCAATTTTATCACGTGACAGATATTGTTAACCTATTAAAATAATACTTAGTATGAAACATGAGCATAACATCCAGCATTCTTTGAATCTTTAATTAACGTTCTTGTGCAGAGATTGTGTCCTTTATGAATTTTCACACATTGTGCAGATCTGTCTACGCCTCAATTTTTGACTAATCATGTTTTGACCATTTCAAATATAGGCTTAAATTGGACAATCCTACTCAACCACATTCTTTAGTGTTGTTACTTTTCTAGGATGCAACATTTTGTTTAATCCAAAAGTTTCATTAGCACTAATTATCAAAATCTTGGGTATAATTAATTAATTAATTAATTTGCAGGACACTTATGCATTGTGTCGTGTGTTCAAGAAAAATGGGATATGTTCTGACGTTGAAGACCAGCAGGCAGGGCAATGTAGTGGTTTGCCACTAATTGAAAGCACACAAACCATAATCGCCGAGTGCGAAACCATGTCGCCAGACATACCGGCGGCGTCGTCTTCTTGCTTGGAAGAGGAAGACAAAGATGATTCATGGTTGCAGTACTTCAGAGATGATGCATGGCAATATTCTTCTAGTGCAGCATTGGCTGGTGCTGGTGAAGAATTGTCACATGTTACATTCACAAACTAATATATATAAAATATTTTCGGGGACCTAATTATTGGCAGCCAGAATTTGGTGGTGAATAACTTGAGGGCTGGATTAATTAATACACAAATTTCATATAATAAAAAATTTATGAAATATCTTTTACCCATAACTGTTACTATTAAGATATACTTTTAACTTTTGTTCTTCTGATTATTAGTATCATTATCCTTAATTGGTGAGGATGGCTTGGTTTGGTTTGGTTTGGATAGGATTGTTAGGGGTCCAATTATGGCATTAATTTTCTGGATTTTTGTACTAATCATCTCATCTCGAGGTGATTCTGGGTGTTACTAGTGGAATAAAGGAAAATTACCACTGAAGTGTAAGACTCGTTATGTCTTTTTTTTTCCCCCTTGGGAAGGGATAATTATAGCAATGAAAGGCAATTGAATAGTAGTTTAATTTTCATTTTTCAAACGTTACACCACTCCCTACGAGTTTATTAAGTAAAGGCTTTCAAAATATTAAGTATATAGGAGCATGTTAAGCTTGTATGCCAAATTTAGAAACTCCAAAGAGCTTAATTAAATATTCTATTAATCTATCTGTTATAATAATATATTAATTCTAATACTAAGCTTATAGTATTCTGATGTATATTTTCCTATCTATTACTATCCAAAACCTGTACATTATCACCGTCAGTGAATGACACGTGCCACACATACATCAAGCATTTTCCTGCTCTTTTTTTTTTAAAGCAGTGAAACGAAAAAAATTTAATAAAATAAAAAGGAGGCATAAGCAATAAACGAGGCACCAATACTTGCTTATAACACTTCCCTTATTGGAAAAACGGTTATCTAGACGTGCAGTTTTTGCATTTATTGCATTGGTTCTCAAAATGTATACAATCATATGCTAAAAGTAGAATAAAATAGTACTCTTGAAGTTAATGTGGGTTGGGCATGAATGTTGAGAATTTAGATTTACTTCTAGGAGTTTACATATATAAGTTTAGTAGCTTCTATTAGGCTGCTTACGGATTGGGTCAACCCACAAAATTTGTCAAATCCGTCTAATCTGATGCATAAAAATTGAGTCAGATCGGTTGGCGGATTAGCGAGTCAGAGACTCAAAACAAGAAACACAAAAAGGATAGGATGGCAGATTCAAAAATTTCGAATCCTCCAAATCCGACCTGACTGAATAAATTTAAAAAAAACCTAAATTCCTTTCTAATCCTCCTCTTTTCTCACTCCCACAATAACCATTCCCTCCACCTCACAGTTACAACCATTTCTCCCACAGCCCCTCAACCCAAACCACGGCCCCCCATCCGAAGCCCTCACTGAACCACCATGAGACCCACCATCACCACACCCTCAAACACAACACGCACACATGCAGATCGAGAGAGGATTTCAGAGAGGAAGAACGAAATCAGAGCACAGAGAAAACAGGTAAAAGGAAAACAGATAAAAGGGAGGAAGGAAACAACTTAGGAGAGGGTGTGAGCCTCGCCGCCACCAGCAAGCCATGGTGGTGGTGGCGACGGCGAGAAACCAAGAAGAGAGTCCAAAAGAGATAAAAAAAATAGAGAGGAGATAGATCAGAGGGGGTGAGGAAAGTGAAAGTGAAAAGGAAGGATAGGAGTTCGCCACCGCTGGCGACCTGTTGCGGCGGCGACAAACCCTTTGAGCAAGGGAGAAAGAGATCGTGGAGGAGGAGAGGATGAGACTGAGAAAGATAAAGTGTCTCTGTTTAACTATTTTCCTTCTTTCTTTCTTTTTATTTTTTGGTAAAATCCTTCTTTCTTTCTTTATTTCATTTTATTCGCTTTTTTTTTAATTTTATTTCAGTTATTTTTTTGTTTTGTTATTTTGGGCCTGGGCTATGTGTACTTTGGGCCAGAACAATTCTATTTTTCTTATTTTATTTTTTTGGGCCATTTTTTTTGGCTCCAGGTTTTTCAAAATTTTTTGTAATAAATAATTAATTATCCGCCATCCAACTCAATCTGACTTGTTTACTATTGGGTTGAGTCAAATTGGATAGCTTACCCAAAAATCTGAAATCCAATCCGACCAATCCACCTGTCAAATTGGTTGGTCGGATAGGCTAGCCGGTCAAATTGGATCCGATCTGACCCGTGAGCAATGCTAGCTTCTATATAAGTTTACATTGAGGTGCTCAAGGTTATTCCATTAAGCAAGATTAGAATTTAGCTCCTATATATTTATATTACAACTCTTATATATTATTTTATAAATAGTTTACCTTTTAAAAATTTTAAGGACGAATAATAATTCCAATTGAATGAAAATTAGTTGCATTTATTAATCTTAACAAAATCTCATGTTGGGTCCTCATCTTTTTTTTCTTTCATTGAATCTTACTTTGTTGTAATATCATTTTAAATATAATTCTTTATTTTAAAATAAATATATAATTTGTGTTACACATATATATATATAACATAAAATTTTGTATCAACTATATTTAAATACGATGCGCCACCAACCTGAGTCATAATCTTGATAACTTTGAGATCACTTACTTTGATGTGGCCCCGGCGGCTACTCGCATGCTACTTTTGAATGATCTGGTTCAGATCGCGTGGCCTCGTGGAGGCTAATTTTTGTTGCTTTTCTTTTGGGCTTTAGCCCCTTTGTCTACCAAAAAAAAAAAATACGATGCGCCATCTAGTGCCAATTTCAATTTTTGATCATGCACGCACTTCCTTCCCCCTTTTTCTTTCACGTTTGTGAATCTCTTTACCACAATATAATTTGATGCACCCCTTGCATCCATCTTCATCCCGTGTTACTAATAAGTGTTATAAAGGCACTAGTTAAAAAATCTAAAATGAAAAGATTCAAGTGTTTTTAATGTATTAAATGCATTGAAAACTTTAAAAGCTTAAGGTATGTTTGATTTTAGTTGCATGTTCTATGAACCCTATCATCTATTGATTTTAATTTATAGTATTTAAAAATATATGATAAACAACAAATCTATAAATGATAATATTCATGGAACATTAAATGTGCTCCATGAATACATAAGAATTTCTCTTTTTGGATACACACAATTAAAGTTAATTCCATTTGGTGGAATCCAAACAAGTTTAGCACTTTTATTGTGTTTGTCTACAAATGAAGTGTTTTAGTATTGTGTTCATCAAATAATTTCTACAGCTACACCGAATATAATAAAAAGGTGGTTTCTCGTATGCTTTATGAGATAGATATTCTCTCCTACTAAATTTTTCTATTTTCAATAATTTTGAGCTAAATTCATTGAATTTTATTACCATTTCATGTTTTATATGATCTTGACAAATTTTTCATTAGTCAAATCATTGAAAGAATCAATTTATAGGAAGTTTAGAGATTTGCAAACTATTTGAGTTTATCGTTCACCTCTTTACAAATAATATATTGAAATTATTAACTTATTGCATTAACTCTTATAATCACCAATATATTATATTAGATCATGAAATGATGACAAAATTCAGTGATTTTAATTCTAAAAATTATGAAAAATAGAAAAATTTAATAGGAGATGTATTTACCCCACAGTAAACAAAAATAGATTGTCCTGATGATCTTTGTGTCCTTTACTACAAAGTTGCTATTACTCTTTTGGTAAAAGTAAGTCCTGTCAATTTATGAAACAAGTCAACAACAGACAAAATGCAAATTTTAATTTGTCAACTAAGTTGGGAAATGTGACCTCAATTTTTTGGATTTTGTGGTTCATAAAGCTGTTTATGGTTTTACCTACGAATATATGATTGGCAGAATGATTTTTTTGTTGTTAATTGAGTGAAAGTTTTCACCTGGTTGGAGTTTGCATTTTTTGGGTTGCTTTTGAGGTTAATAGAAATGGCATCGTTTAAAAACAAAGGACCTGATTTTGAATCTCTGTTCAAATATCAAGGATGGTTTCCACTGTTCGATATTCATGGAAGAGGATCCAAATCTTGTCAAGAGGTTTGACAGTAATCTTCATTTGGGTTAATTAAGTTTTTAGTCCCTGTAATATGAAAAAGTTTGGTTTTAGTCCCTCATGACAAGTTTTAGTCCCTGTAAAATGTGAAAATTTGATTTTGGTCCTAGTGGACGGTTGGTGATGACGGGTCAGTTAACCTGTCATCAGAAACCATTTCTACATCACCGTCCATCACCAACCGTCCACAGGGACCAAAATCAAATTTTCACATTTTACAGGGACTAAAACTTGTCATGAGAGACTAAAACCAAACTTTTTCATATTACAG
>QANU01059951.1:0-30054 GCA_003254905.1 Nissolia schottii | reverse complement strand
AAAAAAAAAGAGAGAACCGGTGGTGGTCCATGAGCGTCATGGGATTGTTATGGTAGCTGCGATATAGGCACATAGCCCACGAGATCCTTCAGCAATATGGTAGGTGAGATAGCTCATGGAAGGTAAGTGAGTTGACCAATTCAATCCTTGCCACATGGGATCAACAAACTCCATCAATAACTATGCCGCTGGAGGAGATATAGAGGGACATCCAGAGTAATAGATAAAAAAGAAGAGTACACTACAGCCATTGAGAGAGCCACCTAGCATTCACATGGGTTTGCAAAGTAACAGATGCAGGTTGAAGCAGTACATAGAACATCAGGTAGATGTAAACTCTATTCCATCTCCCTCGTGTCCATGTGCAAACAATATTATTGTACCTTCCATTGCTCAAATTCCTGACAGCTTAACATGAAAGAGCTCGCATTTCGATGTCCTCCACCTCCAAATTCCTAATAGACGAGCAAAAGACATTAGGTTAAGTCCATGTATCCTATATGTTTATCTCTTTAGGAGTTGAACCTTTCTTCAATTATCCAACAAAAAAGAATATGCCCTACCGTAAGTAATATATCTTATGTCAATAAAAGCTACACGTGATGCAATAAATAAGTTGATAGAAAATCAACCTGAGAGATGGTTGTTGTATCCTCATTTTCCACACTTCTGAGACTTATTTTTAAGTTGTGATCATGTTCAAGCTCTGGTACTTTATACACCACCGCTCCAATACCCCTAAAAGTAGAATAAGTGCATATCGATTTAGAAATTCTAGACAACTATTCTTTTCAATTTGAAGTTTATTTTTTCATATTAATTCAAAGCATATGAATATTGTACTCAAAACAAATATATGCCCAATCATATAATCTGTATACTACTGCAACTATGCTAAGGATTTGCCAAGGAGTAAAATAGAGAATAACAAGAACAATAAAATAAATTGAGCAAACCTCAACTTCAATTTCTGACTTTTAGTAGCCAACTGATGTCCCAATTCACTCCTTAACTCAGAGAGAGCAGTGTCTGCATCAATAGCCTACATGTACAAATAGGGGTAAGAAACGAGATTTTCAAGTCAACTCCTTCTAGTAAAGAAAATGTGCAAAATCAAGAAAAAAAAGACTCGATATATGCATATCCGAGAGAAAGCATATCTACAGGATTGATAACCATAGAGGCAAAAGCAAAGTCACACAATTTTGACATGCAAATAATTAGAAGCAAGCTAACTACAAGTTTGAAATCAAACCTAAATGTATTAAACACTATGCATTGATGCATAAATAATATGAAACAAATTGCAGATGGAGATACCAAAGGATTTGAAGAACTATACCAGGCAATGACCAAATGCTCCATTTCCAAGGGCGATCTGGTATGAGTTACAGAGACAATCTTCAATTCGTTTTTGTTTTTGTGATAAGCTCACCATGCCTTGACTAATAACAGAATCCAAGTCCAATGAAAGCAACTGCCATTATTCGAAAAAACATCAGTCATTTAAAGTATCAGTTTCATATGCGTAACATCTTCTTGCACTTAGCAACTGATCAAATACAACACAACCAATGAACATGTAAAATTTAAACAACGCAACAAGAAGTCAAAACACAAAGCTGTTCACAAACAAGTCACAAACTCCATAAAAGATGCAGAAAAATTTGAAAAGAATATGCAAATAAAAAAGACATAGACGGACAACTACTTACCTGGTCAAACAAGGAAGGGTTAATCCTGGCATCAAACTCAATGTTCAAATCCTTCAATCCACTGCTAAAAGCTTTGCTGTTGTTGAGTCTCCACCTCCAAAGGTCCCCATCTTCAATGTACCGAAATAGTCGCCGGACACGCTCAAATTCATCAAGCGCAGACCGGTGCTTAACAGCAGCATCGACATCATGACTCATAAGCTTCTCTTTGAAGTAATCAAAAGCAATGGTAGCCCCACTCCTCTCCATGTCAATCACTTTATCCACTTTCTCACTCACTGAACTCTCAGTGCCTAGATTCTCAAATGCAGTTTTGTGATGGTCCAAAACGATCACTCTACATGTAGATACAATCAAATTAAATAAGACAGAACCATGAGGGCTTGTTCAAACTTAGAAAAAGTATTTTTTTAGGGTTTATTTTTAGCTATTGAAAAACAAAAAAAAAAAAATATATATATATATATATATATATGCTAATACTTTATTTGAATTAAAAAAAAATTAAAATTTTGTTACGAGCGTGAACCTCAACGCAACAGTAGGTTGTTTAACGATTCAAATTCTGAAAACAATCTCTCGTCTTGCTGTGCAATGCTACGGACATATATCCTCCCTAAACCCCACCGGGTGGAAGGGTCATAAGCTGAACTGTCCTTTATTTTAAAATTTTAAAGATTTTATACACATTTTTTTAATTAAAAAAATTATTTCAAAAGAACAAAAGCTCAAACGGTCCTGAATTCATATTCATAATGTTGCAATCAAAAAAACAAAACAAACTCCAATGCATCAATAAGAGGAAATGGAAAAATAGAAAAAAGAAAGAAAAAAAAAAAAAGGTACCTTTGAACTTTGTTGGAGATTTCGTGAACAAAACCAGAAGGCCCCACAAAATCGAGAAGGTAAAGATCGCCAATTTCATTGAGAGGAAGATCTTGGGCTCTGAAAACATTGAAAATGTGTTTGGTTGCATGAATAAAAATGATACCAACACCAACAAACAATAATAAAATAGATAGGTAGGTACCTGAGAGGGCGATGGACAGTGTTGGGAAAGAAGAGGGAAGAGAGAGAAGTAGCCTTGAAATAGAGGTGAGCGGCGAGAGCAGCAAAAGCGCCGTCAGGGCATGGATAGTGGTAAAGTATAGCTGCCGCTGCTGAAGTGGAACGATTACTCTTGTTGTTGTTGTTGTTGTTGTTAACAATGGCATTGGATTTGGGGATGTTCAGCTTGGAACCAAAATTGTGTGCAGCCATTATATTGATGACTCTGTTTCGACTCAGTGGCACAAGTGCAGGAACAGTGCCACCGTTCAGAGACAGTGTTGTTGTTATTTGGTGTTACGTTATAAACGCAACCTCTAACTCTCCTGTATCTTTCACTTTGTTATTGATGGGAAGATGGGAAGATTACACTCAGTTTATGTTATTGATTTTTATTTAATCTTTGACTGGGATATTATGTGCTGGCGTGAGACCAATTATTCGGATAATCATTATCTTCATCTTTTCTTGTTGGCGATACTTTAGGTTTAGATAGATAGGTAGATAGATAGATAAGAAATAGCTGAAAAACAAAAAATACTAAGATAAATAGACAAGGATATGCAAATAGCAAAATCAAAGAATTCAAATTTGAATAGAGTTTCAACAGACAGACGCATTATCTTTTTCTTTTTCTTTTTTATAACAAAGTAACCAAAAAATTATACTATTTCAAATTAAAATGTTATTTATTTATCCACCTAAGCTTAATCGGGTGGAAAATGTCTCTACCTCTTAACTAGTCTCAACTCTAAGATGTGAGAATGAAAAGAATTTTTAGATGCCAAAAACACTAACATTATATTTGAAAATTCCATGGAATTGAATTCAATTATTTGGTTTGGAATAAAATAATAGTCTATAATTGAGGTGAAAATATAATTCAATTCCTTGATTAAACATAAAACTAAATCAGATCTAAGTGAGTCTGATATGTAATTCAATTCTTATGGATTTTAACATAAAATAGGAAAATTCAAATTTACCCTTGTCTTATTTTTCTCTCTTCTTCCTCTTTACCTTGTTACAGGACGTCTCATTACCTTTGCCGCCCTCACACTTCTTTGCAACCACTCTTGCGTCAACTCTTATTCTCAATCCCTCACAAGTATGTCGTTCTCTCACATAACTTGCATTCATGCTTCACCTTAGCTTGTTTCGTCTTCTTTGTTCTTGTTCATTTGTTCTTCTCTTATTTTGTACTCTTCTTCTTTTCTTTTCTTCTCTTTACTTTGATATTAGATGAATGTTCATCAATACTATGCTTTATTAAAAAAATATAGGTGTTGTTAAAATATGTGTGTATGGATTCTTATAATATAAAATCTATAAAATAGACCACTAATTCAATCTACCTTAGGTTCTTAGAGTGATGAATTCGAAATTATAAGGACCAATTAGGATTTAGTTATGAAATATATAATTAATTTGTATGACGTTAGTGTATGATTAATTAATTTAATGCTGTATATGAAATATATATATATATATATATATGCACATATGATGTTGGTATTATTAATTGATTTGTTGCTCTCTCTCTATATATGTGTGTGTGTGAGAGAGATATGTAAGAAGCATGTTTGTTGGCACTTTGATATTGTAATTTATTTGTTAATTAATTCGTTGGCAATGTCGGCACTGGCACATATGATTTTGCTTCATGTGTTTTTGAAGTTTGGTAGTTGAAACTATTAGCTTTATGTGTTTTAAAAGTTTTGTTTATGAGCACCTTGTTAGCTACTTAGCTGTTATTTCACCACACAACTTTGTTAAAATTACATTTGAAAAATATATGTTTTCATTGTAGGTAATATGAGACAATATGAGAAAAAAAATGCAATTGTAGCCATAATTGCTTATGCAGGTCATTTAGCTTACATGCAATATATTGAGAGAAAAAGTTCTTATGAAAAAGTTCTGATAAACCTATTTAATAGAATGCTTTAGTTTAATTTTGATTGTGTCATATTTACCTAATGAATAATTAAGTTTATTATTAAAATATAATATTTTATTAATGAAGGATAAAATAGTCTAAATAATTAATTTAATTCATTTTAAAGACATTCCAAACAATGAAATTAATTAAATTTATTATTAAAATATAATGTTTTATTAATGAAGGATAAAATAGTCTAACTAATTAATTCAATTCATTTTAAAGACATTCCAAACAATGAAATTAAATTCAATTCTTTCAAATTACTTATTTATTCCAAACATGAGAAAATTTAAATCAATTTACACCTCCAAACAGCCTGTAACCCTAGTGCACTTAAATATTTGATTTGAAAAAGTTGCAAATTTTAAAATGCTAAATATTAAATAAAGACATTTTGTTTGTCATCATTAACAACGGGCGAAGAGATATAGTATTAATCATTTAGAAAATTTTATAATTTAGCCTGTATTAATATTTCAAACCCAAGCCCAATACAAACAACACTCGATTCAGCCCACATATGAAAAAGTGTATCTTTCTTCGTGTCTTCTGTTCTTCTTACAGTGTGCAGAGCAAATGGCTGCTGTTGCTAACTACGTTGTTGGTGGTGTACCTGTTGTGGTAGCTACACTTGCTCAAACACCATTGTTATTACCCATCACAAATTCTCTCAGTTTCAGCCATGAGGTTAAGACCCAAAGACACAGACTTTATCTTAATTGCTCCAAAACCAACAACAGAGCAAGGCCTTTTTCCCCTTCATCACCACCCAGCAACAAAGGTAGTACTAGCTGCTTTGTGTTGGCGTGTCTCCCTCCACGTGCTTCTGATTCCTCAAGCTCTTCTTCTTCTTCTTCTTCTTCCTCCAATCCTAGACCAAGTTCTGCTGCTTCTTCAACTAAGCTCTATGTCAGTGGTTAGATACTTATCACTCTCTTTTTCCTGTTCTTACCCTTTTCATTCTTGTCATCCAAATTTATCTGCAATTGAAAAAGATTTCAACTTTTTCTTATTTTGCTTTTTTGAGGTAGTTGCTCTAATTCGGTGGTGTTGGTGAATATCTAACAATTTTAATTACTGATACAAGTGAGAATGAAAAGTAGAAAAAACTAAATTGATTTGCTTTTTACGTGGGAACAATTTTAACATTGAGAGCCTTGAGAATCTTCTCTTGTAGCTGAAATTGTGTTTCCATGTTTAGCTGGTAGCTCAGATTCGGAGGAAATGGATCGTGTAATGGTATTGATGTGCTTTGTTTTTTACATATAACTATTTTATGGCAAAAATAGAGAACTACTGATAGTCTTGGTTCTTCATGTGCATTTTCATTTATTCTAATTTCTAATATTAAAAGTCAGGCACAAGGAGATGAAAAATAATATGTCTGCTACCTCACCAAAGCCTAAAATAAAAGTCTATTCTTTTTTCAGCTGTTAACTTCTTTGGGTAGAAGCTCGCTTTAGGTGGTTTGGACATGTAAGAAGAAGACCTAAAGGAACTTCTGTTAGGAAAGTAGATTAGATGACGGGTTGCTTATTAATTAGATGTAAAGGGGGACTTAGAAAAACCATAGATGAAACTATTAAAAGAGATTTAGAGGTTAATGACTTAAATGCAAATACGGTTCATGACAGAACACTATGGTGTCGTTTGATCCATGTAGTTGACCCCACTTAGTGGGACAAGGCTTACTTGTTATTGGTTTTGTTTTAACTTCTTTGGGTGCCTATTCTACTAGACCCATATTCAACCTTATGGCAAAATTGTTAACTTCTTTGAGATTCATTTTTCTGTCTAGAAATATTGTTTATTCCTATTTAATATACTGCTTATATATGTTGACACAATTCATCCGGCAAATATGGTGAATTTTTTCACTGCAAATGACGTTAGCACTTCATCTGTGCTGAACTTCAGTTTTGGTTCATATTCCATGGTCATCAGTCATCTTCGAATCAGATTGTACTCACTATTGTCCAATATCTATATTTCTTTGACATTTGGTTATTTATATGCATATTTTTCTGCATGTACTTTATATATGTTCTTTCCTTTTTCTTTCAGGGCTATCTTTTCGAACCACTGAAGAGAGCTTGCGAAATGCATTTGAGAATTTTGGTCAGCTTGTAGAAGGTAGGAACAGAAAATGTTGATGTGCTCCTCTTATTCTATTATGCTATTTGACTTCAATGTATGTCCATTTGCTAGTCCTAATTTATTTGTTTGCAACACTTTTCACTAATATAGTAAGCACTTAACTCTATGAGCAGTTAATCTGGTGATGGATAAAATTGCAAATAGACCAAGAGGGTTTGCATTTCTTCGATATGCAACCAAAGAGGGATCTCAGAAGGCTATAGAGGGAATGCATGGAAAGGTATGATTTTGGTTTTTTTGAAGGAAAAAAAATGTGGAAACTCAAATAAATGGTGATTTATCAATTATCGTGTTCATGAGAGTAATTTAGATCTTGAGAGATGGTGTTTTTGTTGACCTAATTTTAGCAATCAAGACATGCTGTGGTTAACTTGCTTATTTTGTAGTCAGTAGTTACAAATTGACATGCTTAAATATGGCATACAAGTCAGCATGATCCAATATAGTTATATAGATATGTCTAATTAATTGAGTACAGTGTGCAAACATGAAGAAACCCTATGGTATTGAAATCAAGTGTTAGAAAAATAAAAGACTTGTAATACTTCTTTTCAACTGTGAATAATGAAGTCTCACATCGATTAAGAATGTATTAAGTGAAAAGTATATCATGTGAGAGGACTCACGAACTCATATTCCATTAAGGTTTTAGATGTGTTGTCAGCAACTCCGGCCCTCCATTTATTTTCTCACTTAGCCTGTTAATTTTAATATCCCCTCATTTTGGGCTCCCCCTGGCCACCAGTCCGAACATGATGTGTTTCTTGAAGAAGTAGCTGACCCCACCTAAAGAGAAAAAAAGAAAAAGCTTAGTTGTTGTTGTATCTTGAAGAAGCACAAAAAGGGGAAGGGGACAGGGGGTGATGTATATAACTTTTAGCTTTCTTGGAGAGAAGGGAAGGTATTGAGCTTATGCTCGATCATTGCTTCAGCTTTGAATCCTGTTCTTTATGGGATATTTAATGTTATATCCTTTGCAGCCAATAGGTCTGTTATAGATAGTCAGCATAGCACTAGGGTTATTAGATTAATACATTATTGTAACATTTAATATGAAACACAGGAAGATTTTGCTTTTTCCGGAGTCAGAATATAATATGGTCATGAATATATTTATGTTGCTAACTAACCATGAAATTTGTTGCAATTTTCAAAGCCAGAACGCAGAAATGAGTAACAAAATATTGCAAGACTTTTCAACTACATGGACTTGAAACTCAGAGTGAAACCGAAATTTGAAGCAGTCATATTAATCTAACCATTATTCACTGTGAAAGGATCTCTTCTAGAGACCATATATTTTTAATCCCTTACACTTGATCCGGAAAATAATTAGACTTGCTGTAACATCTTAAAATCCCAGGATTTCAAATCCGAATGCCAGTTCTTTATTATATTTTTATATATTTGCTATATTTAATAATAAACCTGAAATAGTTTTCAGCTATGTTAGATACTGAGAAGAAAGGAAACCACTTTTTGCAGTTCTTGGATGGTAGGGTCATATTTGTGGAAGTTGCCAGACCAAGATCAGAGCTAAGGCAAGGACTGAGGCAAAACACTGAATAGTGTTGGAAGATTCAAAGGAGGATACATTAGCCATATGTTCATGTTAGTTTGCAATATGCTGCAGAATCATACTTTTTAGCTTTGTGCTAACCGTCTGTCTGGATTGCACTTTGACAATCAATATATTCAAGATCCCTTACTTGATGAAACTTTCTTCTGGCTCTCCTCCTTCCTTCTCTTTCACCGCATTGTGCCTTGGATTTCTCATTCAAGCTTCTGCAATGGAAATCATTTTAAGCACTGAACATGACTGTTATTTCATCGGTCTGAACTTTCATGCAATATGTGGCTCATATCCCTCATCAGGCAATGTAGTTTGATTAAGGTATATATGTCAATGGCGCCTGCATCACCATTGTTATCAGAAATCAACTTTGTCATTGTCATTGCGTCAGCATTGTTGCTGTATCATTGTTGAGAAATGCAGATCTGACTATTTCCTTTACAAATTTTCGATTTATTTTTACTATTTTCTATACAAAACAAATCCTACAGAATCCTGAAAAACAGCAATCAAATTAACTGTGGAACAAAAACAAACTATATTAAGGTCTGCTAAGCTGCCATCCGTTTTAAGCACTAACGAATCTCATAACTATATACTGTAATACAAATTTATGTTTCAAGTATTGAAAGTCGACTATGATCTTCAGAGATCACACGTTGAACAAAGAATGCCAAGACTATACCCAAGTAATCAGCCTAAAACAGAAGAGAGGAGAACAAAGTAAATTCAATAACAAAGGAACACTGAATACACGTCAAAAAATAATCTATTACAGACGATAATCCAGATATACAAATTGCTCAGGTGAGACTTGCACCACATGGCACTCAAGAATTGTACATTGGCATACATCATTTGGATTCTACAGCCACTTTGCCACGGCAGAAGAACAAATGCTTTGTATCATGTTGATGTGCTTGTCCACCCTTCCTTTATATACCTCCATTGCTGATGGAATCATGCTGACTGTAAGGACATAAAGATGTCAAAAAAATAGAAAACACAGGAAGTAACTGTAGACATTGCTAGTTGATCAAATTCTGCATTGGTTTAAGTCACTGTAAAATGATACAGCCAGAACAATCCACCAGCATCTGCTTGAATTATTGGACATTGTTTTCACTTGGAAGAAAGAGGAAAACTTGGGTGTTGAGATTGGGAATAAGAATTTGAAATCAGATGCTTGTCAACTAGACAATTAGAGAGACAGCTACCTAAATCAGTTCCTTATTCTCAAAGAGCCATTTTTTTTTCCTTTCCTTTTTTACTAACACACCATGAAGCATCTGAAAATGTGGAAGCAATGTTATGAGCACACCCGAGCTCGCTGCCCCTTCCTTTCTTCCATTGCAAAAGAATTTGAATCTCTTTCAGCTATACATCTTTTATATGGTACAAACCCCCTTGCAGTCTTCCGGGGGACTACTTTCTCTTCATGAGATTTTGGACATAGAGAATCGACGGCATCTGAGGTCTTGCCCGGATTTTCTGCATCACTCACTGATTCAGTATTAGAACCAGTGCAAGAACTTTCTTCCTCTCTCGTTTTAACTTTCAGCGAGGGACGAAGAGGCATTGGATTTAGGACCTGGTTACATGGCATGGGGTAGAAAGCTGGAAGACCTTGGTACAAACTCCATGACAAAGATGTGTCAGGTGCAGATTCACCAGAGCACGGGTTCTCCTTTGGTTGTTTCAAGCTCGTCACTTTAGCTCCATCACGTGTTACTTGCGAGTTACCATTACACACTCCCAGTGATAACTGGGTATCCAGTTTTACATCCTCAACATTATCTAATTCCTCAGACTTAGTAGCAATTGGTTTCATATTCTCCTTAGTAGCAATTGGTTTCATATTCTCCTCATCAAGACTCAATGACTCGTGATTGCCTACCATGGAGACAGTTCTTCCAAAGAGCTTAATAATAGTGACGCGTGGCATATTGGCAGCATCTTCTTTGAAACACTCAGTTTCCTTGGAACACAACTCAGACTTCTGGGAGAACACCACACAGTTTGAAATCAGTAAAAATAACAACGGAGTTCTATGATGAATTTATGTCAGAAGCTAAAAAAAAAATCGTAGAATATGGTGAAGCTTTGCCATACCATGCACACACATGGGTTTGAGCCGGTGGATAAAGGGGCTGAAGCTAAAGACCCTTTGTCTTCCTCGTCAGATGGGTTGGATGTCATGCAATCATTTTCCTTTTCAATAGGTGAGGGGCTAACAGAGTGAATGTCAGTAGTGCAAGAGTTTGGTGAAAGACATCTGTTGGTCTGCTCTGAAAATGCTGACCCAAACACCTCCGAACCAAATGCGGGTAGCACAGAGGATGGAGACCGGGAGTCTTTCTCTGCAACTGACATGTTTGTAGATGGAGATATTTCTGATTCATTCGGTGCAGAGCGTCCTTTGAAGGAGTCAGCTGATTTGCGGGGATATGGATGAAGGGGCTTCCTCTTAGGACGAGGAGGAGGTATGTCCACTGGTTGCACAGAACTTTCGGCACTGCCATCAGATTCACGCACAACCTGAAACCAATTAGAGAGTACAATGCATGAGAACAGAGAACTGGACCGGTACATCTTCAACATTATTAATGCTATTAAGTTGCAAGTGATCAAAATCATTTCCTTTATAGCACTAAAAGGTGGTTTAAAGACCAATCAAAACACAATTTGACGAAATAGTATCCATATTACCAGAACGAACTATTGACTAAATTTCATAACAACCACCACCTTAGAGAAAAACTTCTGAGCATGGCTTCGAATCTGAACAGCAGTTTTGGTACCTATATGCTCTGCATGTAGATCAGAACATTTCATCTAACTTGAAGACATATGAAAGATGACTTATTTTGGATTTATTTCATTAAATTAGGAGATGGAGCTTACCTTCAATTTGACGCCAGCCACGGCCATACAACTTTAAAGCTTTGAGGAACTTTTGATGCTCTTCCTCTGTCCACTTCTCCCTTTGCTTAGTAATGGTATATGGTTTTCTCACCTGTTGAAAATCTAAATGAGTTCCAAGAACCAAAGGTAAAATTGCAACAAAAAGGGTAGTTCTTCAGCTATATTGCTTCATGAAAAACATGCAAAGTAAATCAACCTTAAGGGCATGGTTGTTTCCAACAGAATTTGTATCCCGCGTTTGGACAACCTTCTCAGATTGTGTTCCACCATTGGAATGGCAGTTACTGGCCACGCCAGAGTTGTTCGACTTTGCGCCTTCTATTTGGTCCTACATTCAATGGTAACAGTTGAATCAATAACTCTCATCCAATCAGAAAAGAAAAACTAAAAAACTTTGAGAGGGAAGGCGGGTATTCCATCATGAAAGAAATTGATGCTCACTAGAATATATTTCAGTTCCTAGGGGACATTATTTCCTTTTAAAGAAATAAAGTCACTGGACGAGTTCACATTGAAATCCCCTTTATCAATCATTAGAGGAGAAAAGTCTCCGGAAGGGTAGAACGAGTAAGACCAATGAAACCTGCTTCCAACCAAGCAACAAATTACACAAACTATAGAACCTATGAGGGCTTTGTTGTCATCCGTTTCAAACTCACATGCTAACCCATGCAATTATACACACAAACAAATTATATCCATTTATAGTTTGCACCAGATAAAGACAAACTGATGCTTACAAGGCTAATCGTAACATTCAACCACTTCCCTTTCTAGTTCCCATTAAACCCCGTCCAAAATGAGAAAGGAGCAGTTAATTCAAGTGTCAGTTTTCTATAATTTTGAAGTCATCAACGATTTACTAGCACCTTTTTTCCCTCATAAGAACAACAGCTTACCGTAGTTTCAGGAGTTGGAACTAAGATAATCGGATTGAACGTTGTACTGAGTAATAGTAATCTTAAGCCTTAACGATTAGAGAAACATACAATTGTAAAGCACTTTACATAACCGGGATGGTAGAACAGACAATGTCAAATTCTTATCACTTGGAAGCTCATTAAATTACCACTCAAATACTAATTGTTAACTCAAAAGTAAAACTATTGGAACGTAGTTAATATACTTCCCAATCAACTCTCTATGCAACTTATTCAGTAGGCTGAAATATTCTTGACATAAATGAGCTATAGTTTCTAAGACATGTAACATATTTGATTATATAAGAGCCAAAAACAAGAAAGAATGCACAACACTTCAAAAGGGCATTCTAAAAAGGACTCAGTTTTAGAAACTGTTAATTGCAATACCTGCATCTCCATTGGAACAAAATGAAAGCCAGTCCTTGAAACAACCCTAAAGCTTCACAGGGACCAACCCCACCAGCCTACAACAACAATAACAGCTGCCACCAATCAAGCAACACCAAACCAGGAAAAAAAAAACATTTTTTTACAATAATTTTAAAAACAAAAAAAACACACACAGCATTGTTCAATATCTGTACAGTTTCTCTGTTCTTCTCCAAAGACTATACAATAACCAGCTCATAAATTTTACATATACAATTTCTTTGGGGGAGAAGGAAAAAAGCCCCAATAGCTATTGCACAAATCAGATCAATTAGATTCTCGATGTCAAACAAAGACACGTGGAAGAACTGAATCCAAACAAGGCTACACAAAAATTTAAAAATGGAGAACACAATATATACCAGTGATTTTGTTGGAAGCCGCCGATTCCGGGAATTCCGAACTGTGCAGTAAAAAATGACAACTTTCTCGGAAAACTCAATTTTCCGAGAAGATCAGAGCGACCCAGATGGGGAATTTGAAGGGAAATGGAAAAATGAGGGAACAGAAGAAGGAGGAGGGTGTGAGCAGCGAAGGGGAAGAGAAGAGGAGGATGGGAGAGATTATAAATAATAATAATAAATAATAAATAAAATTCTATAAAAGAAAGGGAGAAAATAAAAATAAAAAAGGAGAGAGCGACACGTCAGATTGGAGGAAATAATTTTTTCAAAAATAAAATTGAAAATTCCATGGAGCATTCCAGAAACCTTCAGAGTCTTGTGGCTGAGAATGGTTCTGGTCTCTGGGACACGTGGCGCGTGGTTGTGATGTCTTTTTCTTTTGGAGAATAAAAATAAATATTGGTGGAAAAAACCGTGGTGCTGCAGATTTATTTGTGGAAGGTAACAACACTGAGAAGATAATTGCGATAGATTTTTTTTTATTAAAATAAAAGATATTTTCTTTCAGCTTGTTTTTTAGTGTGCCTTTTTTGACTTATTGTTATTTTCGCTTATTGTCACTCACGCGAGTCTAGCAATTGAGTGTAAGAATCTCATAGTGGCACCTTGCCACCTTGTTTTATCGTTGTATCAAGGAGTTAATAGGGTAGCTTTCCGCATACGTTTTAAAACAATTTTTTTTTTAAATAATGAAAATAGAAATATGTATATAGAGTGAGATAAAAATATAAAATACAAAATTATTTTTATTTTAGAATAATTTTTTAATTAATTTTTTATATTAAAAAAGAATACAAAAGACATATTTAGATTGTGTTTAGTTGTTGAGACACTAGAAGAATACAGAGACATGAGGACGGAGACATAAAAATAAGAGGATAAGTCAGTTTTATATTATGTTTTGTGATATTGTACAAGACATTTATTTGTATATATATGTTATTTGATTTAATAGAGACAAGATAGGAAATTCACTTCAAATGACTTAAAATATCGCTAATTTAATAGGAAAAAAAATACACACACATTGTCCTAATCTGGAATGATGTGTCCCCTTGTCCCAGCAAAACAGAGGTACAATAAGTACACAAGTTTTCTAGCCTAGGGCACAAATTTTTGTGTCTGAATCAGTAAACAAACAAGATTTTTGTCCTTATGTCTCAGTATTTCTATATTATCTTAATAAACAAACACTATCTTACGGATGGTTTTTAAGCTAATTTTTGTACTTTCAAATTGAGGGATGCAGAGGACGCATCTCCATATTTTCTATCCCAAATCGATTACAAAACATTACCTTAGTGTCGGGTTAGAGTTTGATCTCTCTATGTCCATCATTTCTCCCATCCCTTAGCTCTTCTAAGAGCTTTTTAGAAGCCAAAAATCAACGTATATCTTTAAGATTATCCCAAAATTATTTAGTACAATTTTTATATAAACCAAAATCAACATAATATATAATCCTTAAATTTTTAAATATATATATATATATATGAATTATTTGATGAGATTTTTATTGATGTTTAATTTTTTTTAAATTAAGCTCAAATAATTCATATGATATGTAATCATAATGTAACGGTTAGATTGATAAAAATTATATTTTATAAAAACAAAAGGTTATTAAAGATATCAATGTATTAAGTTTTGTTGCGGTGTCAACTTATTCATCCTTTATTATATTACAATAACTATTGATGTGGACTCGTTTGTAACCACAGGATTGAGCTTCCGACATTGGAATCAACAACAATGACACTAGTCCTTTGGTGCACCACTCCTTACTAGGATGGTGCTTATGAAACTCCTTACTAGGACCACATGAATGACAAGAAAGGAACTATAAGAGGAACTAGATTAAAGGCTTCGGACACCAGTCCTGCACTCCAGAGATATCAGGGAGCCTTGCCCAAGGTCCATTTGTCAACCCCTATACTACAAAGGTGTTGCTTCTAAGGAATCCCTTTTATGCACCCTAGCTTCAGCCCGAGCCCAGAAGGCTTATCCCTGATCTTGTGGGATATTGTCTCATAGCTTGTTGCAAGCGGCTATCCTTTATACCCTTTTGGACCCTGTGCCTAGTAGTTAACATGAAGAGAGGCAAAAGAGTATTTTGTTTGTCTTAGGAATAAATGGAAAAGCCCGTGAAAAGAGAAAGAGAATTGGATAACGACAAGTCCCTACAAGGGGTTGCTTGCTCTAGGCCATCAAGATAGAGTCTCAATGTGCATGTTTGGCCTAGCCCACTAGGAAATCCATAAGGCCTAGGGTAAGAAGGGATCCAAGGGAGAGAGGATAAGATAGCTGAAGAAAAGAGAGTGCAAAGAGAAGAGAACATAGAGCATTACCTCACCACCAGAAAACCCAAGAACCCAAGAAAAGGAATCCTTAGAAACACGGTTCTTTGAATAGGATAGGAGTGGATCATCCACAAGGGGCTTGGCCAAGGGGTTGAGATTGTTTACCTTCCTTAGATTCACTCTCTGTAGCATCCGTTCTGCTCATAACTTCTTTCTCAAATCTTAGTAGGAGGGGATATTGGGATATTTCTTTCCTCTCATGCTTGCCCCACTTGTGTCAACACAGGATCCGTCGACATAGATAAGGAGGGATGAACAAAATTAATCTCACCCTCACTTACATTAGTATCTGCAAAAGAAGACATTTCTGATACTATAGTACCATTTCGCAAATGCATAAAAATGAAGTTAAACACAAATTTTCCAAATCAAATTCTCACAAATAATGTCCTACTAGGCATGCCAATTTGTTTTATGGGAATTTTGGTCAATAAAGGATTATGGACCGTTCACCATAAATATGAACTAAAAATTTTAAAAGAGAGATATTACAATGTAATTCCTCTTTTGAATGGACCATTTTAGTGAGAGTGCGAGTTTGGGAGAAAGAAATTATCATTAAATATGAAGTTTTGAACAATTCTGGGAATTGTATGAGTACAAAGTCAAAGAATAGGAACCAATAGAAAAGAACTCTAATCCTAAGAAATTAAAAGACAGAAAGCAAGTAAATGGGAATTACTTGATTTTTCACTCGAATGTCACTGGGACCTGGGTGAGTGTGTGAGAATTTTACAAGCAAGTGTTTTCTAATTATAATCTGTCCTTAGGCATCCTATTTATAGGCATTATGGTCTTCATGCATGTCTACCACGTGTTTGCCAAACAATTGACATTTGTTTCAGAGTTTCAACTTTGCTCCACTTAGCGGATAATTCGCTAACCACTCGTCTGAAGTATGTTGCACGTCCCTGGTAACCGTTATGCACTTTATTGGTAACTCCTCCAATATGTGTTCTAAATAAATCCCTTGCTTTCGATTTTCAATTTCAAATAGAAGCGCCTACAATTATTTTTCTTTACACCCTTGTGTGGGATGACACAAATGGTCATTATCTCTCTCTCTCTCTCTTAGTTTTGAAAAAATATTCAAGTTTTAAAGAGGATTATTTCTTTTAGGCTCATCTGAGCGAATCTATCATTATGAACCTTATGTTATTTGTCCATTTTTTTAGATCACTCTTTCTCATTTAGTCGCTACTTGGCTATAGCTCGCACTCGCAGGATTGCCTTTAGCTATCCTTTACTATTTGGTCAACACTTATGGTTTGACCTTATAAGGTCGCTTTTTATTCTTTGATTTGGTCCATACCTTTATTATGAGTTCTCAAGTTTGTCTGATACCCCTAGCTTATATCATCAAGATCGGTTAAAGAGGGTTGTCTAGCCTGATTCTTTCTTAGATGACTCATTCTTAGTGTTTGTCCTTTAACATTCTCTTATATTTTACTTTAATATCCTTACTGTAAAATCCTTGTATTTTCTTAAAAATCATTTAAGTATAACACAAGGTTAATGATAAAGGATCCTCAAAATTTAGGTTGAGATTAAATACTATATTATAAGAGCATTTCTAATGGTTTGTTTTAGCCTAGTCCGACTAAGGGAGTGTTTGCGAGTTGAGTTTATGAGAGAAATGAAAAGTTTTGAGGGTTTTAGTTATGATTTTGACATATTAAAATCATAGTTAAACCTCTTAAACCTTTTCTTTTCCTCGTAAATTCAACTTGCAAACACACTTTAATTTTCTAGTCACTTTTTTCACACTAGTAGAGTTGAGATTGAGAGAGTCCTACTTTGATGAGGTCACCAAAAAAAGTAGTTTTTGTTCCTCTTAGTAGAGACTCATCCCATCTTGTGTTTTTAATTTTATAATAAAATAATAAAATTCATTTAAATGGAGAGAGGAGAGAAATGTGTTGGGAACTTTGTTGTGGAGTTATAGTTAGGACCAAAATTGATACTTCCCATTGAAGAGGAGAGAGACACTTTTAAAACTCTTATTTTTTATGATGCATCAATGATGTGATGTTAACATAACAATGATAGGATCAAAATAAAAATTCATAAGAAACCCACTAAGAGGAAGAGAATGTTAGTGAGATGATTTTAGAAAGTAAACATGAAACATTTTTTTTTTCTTCCGATAATATTTTATATTTTATTATTGGTCCAGGCTTGAAAAAATTTGTGATTTGGAGAAAAAATAATAATTATAAAAGTATATCTATTTTATTATTGGTATTAATTGACTTGTGCTTTTTTTTTCTTTTCATTGCACTGAATTCCAGAGCCTATTATTAGTGAAACCAATTAATTTATTTTTAGGTACTGAGACTACCCTTATTGACATAAGTTTTTTCTTTCTCGAGTCTCAAACTTAAGACTCATTAAAATGAGACTTATTACTTAACTAATCTTGTGTTGAGAATCGACATATGTGTTAACATTCACCTTTGAATATTTGTTTTCATTTTATTTATTTTTTAGTTATTTGAGTCAAAATATTATTTTTTATATTTTCGAGATGATTTTTCAAAACGAATCTTCATTTGAAATTTGTTTGTATGGTAGATGCAATGCAACATGTACATGATGATTGTTGAAGGAATGATGTCAAGAAAAAATAGCATGCAAAAATGGTGTATAGTTGCAATAGTTCATAATAATGAATTTACAATAATTTTGTAATAGAAAAATAATACTGTGAAAACTCAATTTTAATAAATTTTGAATAACTATTCATTTAAGCTATGTTTGGTTGCTGAGACGTGACTAAAATACAAGAGAACAGAGATATATAATACAAAATTAAAATGCAATTTTGTATTCTATTTAGTTATGATATATAAGACACAAATTATTGTGTCTGTATCATATTTAATTTTGTGATGACAAGACATAAAAATATGATTAATAATTTAAAATATCATTTGGGTCTCTTTCTCATTTATTCATAATTTCATTAAAATTTTGCTTCTATTCCCATATTTCAACAAAGGAATAGAAAATACAATAATTTTTTATCTTAAAACACAAATTTTTATACTTTAGTCACATGTTCTTATATTTATGTCATATATCAATAAATAAATTAAAATTAAAAACGGGTGAATCACCACTGTAGAATTCATCATGGGTCCCACTCATACGTAAATATAGTTGTCAAGAATTATCGGTCATCATAGCATAATTCTTTGTGATATAATATGGTATATCCGGAGCGTGTAGTAAAATCGCTTCTAAGGAATCTATGGAACTTCCACAAGCTATGTAAAGTAAGAATGAAAAATCCAGATAACAGTCCCACCCACTAAGATAAGAAGATAATATAAAAAAAAGCGATGCTACCTGCATCACTTAAATTGTAGTATACATTTTTTTTTTCATAATATTTAAGAGTTTTAGTTTAATTTACCTTTAAATATCTTTTATTACAGCATTAATAAACTAAAGGCATCACATCAGTCACCGAAAAACATCACGTCGTTTTTACGGAATTGTTTTAAAAATAATTTTTCATAAACAATAATTTTAAGAGTTTAATTATTAATATTTTTTATAATGTCGTTTTTTAAATAATAAATAAAAAATAATTATTTTTATTTATGTGATAAAATTTAATTAAATAATAGTATAAATATTTTTTTACATTATCAGTTTATAACAATTACATTCTAATTTTAATCCATAATTCACATAAAATCTTTGTAACTTAGTATAATTATCTTAAAACCAATTTTTTCTGGTCTTATATTAAAATTCGCTAACGATGCACTAACGTGTACAATTTTTAAATTCAATGTTGGATTAAAAATTAGCTTTAACAGTAGCTAATAGTTAAATCAAATAGTCTGACACTTACTCCAATACATAATTAATTTGGTTAGAACTAAATTAATTAGAATTTTAGGGAACCACATTATTTATTCTTTATCTTAGAAAAAAAATTAACTTATTTTTAAAAATTTTTTTTGCTAACTAATGTCCTGAAAGACATTGAATAAGAAACTAAGAATGAAAAGATTTTTAAGTTTTAAATACATTTAATATATTGAATACATAAAATTTTCACTTTTCAATAAAATATTTTTACTCTTAGGGGGCGGTTGGTACACTGCCTCTTAAGACTGTTGGTAATCTAAATTACCTTTAAAAAAGATTATCATATTTTAAATTGATGGAAACGTTACATTGTTATGTTTGGTATACACAAATAATATAATTGAGAATTTACACTACTTTGTTTGATATATAAAAATGATTATCAAGTAATATACTATGTAATACCTTCTAAATAATAATAAAATAAAAATAAATAATAAATAAATATCAATTATTATTATTATTATTATTTAGTGTGTTGGGATTGTGGTGGTGGTGATAGCAATGACACTCATGGTGGATGGTAGGTGTTGGCCGTAGTTGTGGTGATAGTGGTGGTTGTGATGGCGTTGATGGTAGGTAGGTGGTGATAGTGATTCAAATTATTAACAATCGTGTCACACCAAACAAGTTAACACATATTACCGAATAATTTAAAAGATTGATTATTAATAATATAAATATATTACTTTGTACTAAATGCCCCTTAATTTCTTATTCAAGGCATTTGTTAGCAAATCTGTTTTTTTCTAAAATGAACAAAGATAGTACTAGTACATACTATGTTTAGATATTTAGTGAGTTAAAATGAAATCTTAATATAAACTCATATCTATTTATGGCAAATGGACTAGTAATTAAAGAAAAATTAATGAAGAAAAAAGGGTGGGAGAAAGACGGCAACCCTACGTTGGTATGAGATGAGATGTGGGTCAGTGATTGCCTGTTGTGGGCCCCACAATACCTTCGCCTACGCTTTATGGCCACCTCAGCTCTCCACTTCCTTCTTCCTTCTTCCCCCCGCGTTCTCCTTAGCCCGATGAATTCCTATATATGTTTTTATAGCATATATTTAATTTAATATATATTTTAAAAGTATTATTAATTATTATTAATTTTTTTATTATTATAATTTTTAAATACTATATATTAAAATTAATAGTATAATATTTTTGAAACAATAAATATATTTATTACGGACTGGGCCATAAAGGCCCATCCTAGTGACCTGTTCACTCAGGCCCATATCCGCAGACCCGACTCAACTACTCAGGATAAGCAACCCCGAGATCCGCGCCAGCCCAACCGCTCGGGATAAGCCACCCCAAGATCTGCACCAGCCCAACTGCTCGGGATAAGCCGCCCCCGAGGTCTCGGTCATCTTATCTATTCAGGATAAACCATTCCGGGATCCGCGGACAGTACGCCAAACGTGGGGTCGAGATATCCTCCCACCGCCGTGATACGCGGAACAACCTCAACCACCTCAGTTATATAACAGCCAGCACCCCAGGTATGAAGATCATCCAATTATCATTCACTATGCTCCTTAAACCCTTGCTTACTTGAGCGTTGGAGTGATTGCAGGTACCCACCGCAACGCTAGTCCAGAGATTGATCGTGCCAGAATCTTCATCCCATCCTCGAGCTTTAAGATCCGTAGTGTACCGAGGTGCATACTTCGGAACAATATTTTAGAACCATAGAAAAATTTCTCTCTTAATCGTGGCCCCTTATTGCTTCCTATTATCAGGTATTCTCACTATTTTTTTTATATAATTGTTCTTTTAAACTTTAACATTAAGTAATATTTAAGAGGCGTAATAAATTATCATACAAATTAACTTATTTATTTTTATAAATGATACTTGATAATTTTAAAAATAAAATAAATATATATATAAAATATTGTTTATAAAAATAGATAAATTAATTTATAAATTGATAAGTTTTATTATCTTGACTTTTATTTAAATGAAGGGTTAAACTCACAAAAAATTTAGTAAGCACAGATAAGGACCATCCACCGTGACCTAACTATGCACACAGCAAGCGACCAGAGTCTAGTTAAGATTTCTCTTTTAAAAAAAATTAGTAGAACAAAACACAAAAGAGGAAAATGAGATTTGTCTCATTCTTTGATTTTAACATGAAATATTGTCATTCTTTCTCAAATTGGAGACTAGTTCATGCACCAAAAGATATTGGAGATTGGTTCTGACTTGAATTTTGATTTGTCTCATTACTATGTATTCTCACTTTTTCTTTTATGAAAGAGTATAGAATAATGAGAAACTTTCATGTAATAATATTATTAATGTAAAATTCATCAAACTTAACATTTAAACTTAAATTGTGATATTTTCGTAAATAATATGTTTACCTATTGAATTAACTACCATTAAATAATTACCCTTATTTTTATTATCATAGAATTTTTTTCGGGATTAAAGTAATTGATTCAAGTAGCTTGATATTTAATTTATTTCTATTAAACAAGATCTTAAGTTTGAACCTTGTATATAAAAAATGCTAAATTACACTGAATTTTTTGAGATTCAATGAAATTACATTAGTCCCATTATATTTGTTCAAATGACACTAACATTTCTAAATGATAACAAAATTAGATGTCATTTGTTTGATGTATTTTGTCTATTATGCCCTTAACATTCCATTATGCTTACATTTTTGCACTCAAAAGACATCACAACTCTCATGTGACCCTCTTGTATGTGACTTTAAGAGGGAAATAAAGGGAGATTGTGAAGTTTGCTTAGTGACAAAGTGTGAAGAGTATAATGAATAAAATACCTTAATAACAAGAGATCAATTGTATTTATTAATAATGTAATAAAATTTTATAATGTCATTTAATTGTATATTGTCACATAAGCAAAATTAGTTGAGTCTTATCCATACTACTTCAACAATCTTTTTAAAAATAACACATGATTGAATGACAGCATGACAATGGATGCACGTTAATCTCTAATAACAAACCACATTTAGCTTTGCTACTATTAAAAAATGTCACTGTTGCTTGGATTAATAAAGAGAATTAATGTAATTTCACTTAATTTTATAAGTAGTAAATGTAACCCTAAAAAAACTAGTGCTATGTGAGATTTAACCACAATGTCGATTGGTCCACACAAGCCTGATTATAATGATTTCTAGATAAAATTGTGGAGTTTTTTGTTCTCTTTTGACATAACTGTTGAAAGAAATTACCAAAATACCCTCATTTTCAAACTATTTACAATACTACCACGGTTTGCGCTGACGTGGACTCGGTGTCACGCGTGGCATGCCACGCAGGATTCGCCAAACCGGTAGACGAATTCGACTTGGATTCGCCAACACGGCAGGCGAATCCTTTGCCAGAAAAAAAATGTCAAATGTGATAAATACGCCAACGCGGTTGGCGAATCCTACATGGATTTGCCTAGTGTGTTGGCGAATCCTGTATACCGAGCCTATTTATTCACCCTTCCTCCCCCCTTTCCTTCCACTCTCCCCATTTTCTCAAAATTCACTTATCTTTCTAGAATTTTATCTCTCTAAAAATCCAGAGCTCCTGCTCCGTTGCTGTTGCGGCACTCTTGCGTCTTTGCTGTTGCGTCTGTGGCGTAAGTTCTAAAACCCTAAACCTTATTAGTTGTTGTTGTTAGTTATATTAATTATTTGAAATTGAGTTTGCTGAAATTTGTTAGTTAGTTAATTATTGCATAGAGTTATTTGTGTATTGTATGTTTTACAATTTTTTAGGGCTTAGGGTATAATTTATGATACATCGATGCATTGTGCAGTAGAACTTGTAAGTAATTGATGATATGTAAATTATTGTTGTTGCGTGCAAATGTTGTTGTTGTTCTACGATGTATGAATTTACTTGAAATTGCGAAATTTTTTGTTGACGTGTGCCCTAGATGTTGTAATCCCTAAAGTAAACCCTAACCCTAGGCCTGAACTAAACCCTAAACTCTAATGAGTAAACCCTAAACCATAAAGTAAATTGTATCCCTAGCCGTAGTCCGAACCCCTAAAGCTTAACCATATCCCTATCCTACCCTACATTAACCTCTAACCTAACCCAAAACTAAACTCTAACACAGCAACCAAACCCTAAATATCCCTAACCAACATCGTATCCCTAGTCTTACCCCTGGACTAAACCCTAAATCATAACATAAACCGTAGCGCATATCCCTAACCCTAAACTAAATCCTTAAGTAAACCCTAATCGCTAATGTAAACCCTAAATCCTAAAGTAAATCACTACCTGGATGTTGATGATACTTCAATATTGTATGTTACCTGCATTTGTGGCAATTTTTTCCCATTGGTTTAGGGTTTAATGCATATTGTAGCATATCATGTGTGACACTGTTTTAATATAGTGTAACTTATGATGTGGATTGTGTTTTAAACAGAATTAGAAATGGGAAAACCCCTTGTTGTACTCGTTCATGGTAATGGGAGAATGTATGAAGGTGAACGTAGGTTAATGTTTGATGGGCCAATGCCGAGGCCTATGACGATTAAGAGGGGAATGCATATGGATGACTTGAAACAGAAGATTTGTTTGAAATTAAGGCTGCAGTCGAATCAGTTTGTATCAAAGATGGTTTTCCGAATATTACAAGGGTCGGGGGCACAAGCAAAATTTGTCGGGTGTGAAATGGCTGACGACGACGACATTGAATGCATGATAGATGTGTTCGAATCAAATTCAGATGGGTCTATGGAGGTGTTTGTTGATGTAGAGACTATGGATGGAGATGGTCATTTGCCTATTAACATTCAGTCGTCCGTGAGACCTTCTGCCCCAGTGTATGACGAGGTAGGCTTATCCCAAAACCCTGACACCTTTCATTCCCCACCTGCAACTTCGCCTATTATTAGAGAAGCAGTGCCTGAACCAATTGATGATGAAAAGTCTTTAGCTGATGACGATGATGATGCGGAGGAGGATGAGGGATTGGGGTCAGAGGATGATGTTGATGCACGGATTGGTGTTCACTGGGTTTCTCCGGTACCGTCTGTTCCATCCGCTGTCCCTCCAGTTTATGTTTATGTCGGCGCCGTGCCGGTTACCGTGGCCCCTGAAAATGTGTTTAGGCCTCCCTGTCCTCAATTTTCACAGATTAACTGGGATGCATTTGTTGGTTCATCTAATGATTATGGCGCTTTTGAGCATGATGCGTGGAGTTCAGCAGGAGAACTGTTTGTTGGTTTGCAATTTCCAACAAAGGATGTAGTGAAATCAGCCTTGGATCATTATTCTATCAGGCGACATCGAGATTACAAGATTGAACACTCAGATACACAGAGGCTGATAGCAAAGTGTTATCAGTTTGGGGGTTTCCTGCAACTGGAGAGTCCGAGCAATTAACAGTAAGAGGTGTAACCAATGGAGGATCTCAAAGTACGATGGCCCGCATACCTGCGTGAACGTTTCCATGACCCAAGATCATAAGAAGCTGCGCTCGAGGTTGGTACAAAAGTATATGTAGGGCATGGTTAGGACAACAGCTCCTCGCAACGATCCGCCAATCGTGCGTCCTGCCGGTGACAGCATGTCCCTCAATAGGGAGTCCGGAAATAATGCATATGTCTTCCAACGTCGGTGTGCACTCCCCAACAGGCATATGGAAGGTGTGAGTCTCGGGACGCCACCTCTCAACCAATGCGGTGATCAATGCGTGGTCGACAGGGCAATAACCCATGTGAACTACCCCGATAAACCCCGACTTGTATACATATGGAATGATGCACTCTGGGGGGTTTGTGTGCTTCTGCTCTTGCCTATCCACATCCATTCTCCTAACTCGTAAGACCCTATCACGAGCCCTGCTCCAAATATGTTGGGACACATGAAATGGCTGGAGCTCAAGAACAGATGCGTCCTCTGGACCTGGTGTGATGTGATGCGCCATCCTATACGTTGTAAATTGCCACAAATACAAAAATATATCAACGAATAATCACTAGCAAGTAACATGACTAACACATGTTAATTCTGTTGAGTTTAGGCGTTACGGTCTATGGTATACTATGGATTAGGGTTTATGATTTAGGATGTACTAGGGTTTAGGGGTTAGTGCTTACGGGTAGGGTTTTGGGTGTTGGGTTTTAGGTTTTTGTGTAGTGGATTTTGCATGTTGTTCTTGGGGAATGGTATTTTGGTTAGGGTTAAGGTTTACGGGCTACAGTTTTTGGCTTAGGGTTTAGGTTATGGGGTTTGGGTTAGTGGTTATGGGGTTTAGAGTTGTGGCTAGAGTTCAGGGTTGACTATAGGGCTCAGGTTATGCCTTAGCCTAGGGTTAGGGTTTACTTTAGGGATTAAAACATCTACGGCACACGTCCACAAAAAATTCCGCAATTTCAAGTAAATTCATACATCGTACAACAACAACAACATTTGCATGCAATAACAATAATCTATATATCATCAATTACTTACAAGTTCTACTGCACAATGCATCGATGTATCATAAATTATACCCTAAGCCCTAAAAAATGGTAAAACATACAATACACAAACAGCTCTATGCAATAATTAACTAACTAACAAATTTCAGCAAACTCAATTTCAAATAATTAATATAACTAACACCTACAACTAATAAGGTTGAGGGGTTTTAGAACTTACGTCACTGACGCAACAGCAAAGACGCAAGAGTGCCGCAACAGCAACGGAGCTGGAGCTTTGGGTTTTTAGAGAGATAAAATTTTAGAGAGATAAGTGAATTTTGAGAAAATGAGGAGAGTGGAAAGAAAGGGGGGAGGAAGGGTTAATAAGTAGGCCACGGTGTACTGGATTCGCCAACCGGGTTGGCGTATTTAGTACATTTGTCGATTTTTTTTCAAAGGATTCACCTGGCGTGTTGGCGAATTCAAGTCAAATTCGCTTGCCGTGTTGGCGAATCCAAGTCGAATTCGTCTACCGGTTTGGCGAATCTTGCGTGGCATGCCACGCGTGGCGCCGGGTCCACGTCAGCACAAACCGTGGTAGTATTGTAAATAGTTTGAAAACGAGGGTATTTTGATAATTTCTTTGAACAGTAGTGGCAAAAGAGGAAAAAAATCCAAAATTGTGTTATTGACATTTGCTGATTTTGTACTTTCTGACATAAGATCACATAATAACTATTATTAGACTCTTCCATACTTTTTTCTTATAATTGTTCGGTGACAATTGTCCCTTATTTTTATTTCTTGTGAAAGATGCTGGCAAAGTCATTTTAAAATTCAAGAAAATTTATAATAAAAAAGCGATGAAATTGCCATGCTTACAAGAGTTGTACCTCTTTTTTAAAAAAAAAGAAGAAAAATTCTCCAAATGAAGGTTCTAGACCTCGTTGCTTACTAGATCTAAATAAATATAAGGAAGGCTTTGCTTCCAAATATAGTAACTCATCCCAATATAAAAAAAATCATCAAAAATTGTGGGCGACAAATGCTCTAGACTTTAGGACACACAAGTTGTATATTTGTTGGTTGGACAAAGCAAAACTCTAAATGGCCTTAGGGCACTCCCCCCCTCCCCCAACATTATAACCATTCCAAGTCAATAACAACACAAGCACAAATATGAGGCAGATCTATCTTTAACATTATATTACCTTTCAGGCTGATCAATGGACTCATGAGATCTATATATTAATATTTTTAATCCTTATTTTTTTTAATACCTAATTGGTTCTATATTTTTTAATCCTTATTGTTTTAATAATTAATTATATATTTTTTCCCATTCCAATTTTTAATCCTCATTTTTTTAATAATTAATTTTATATTTTGTTATATCAATATATTAATATTATATTTACATTTTATAATAGTGTTTACACAGTTATTTTCTGTGTAGACGTGTCCTTTACAATGAATCACGTGACCCCACAGCCATTTTTTTTTGGGGGGGGGGGGGGTAGGTTTAATTTTGGGCCATAAAATTGATCATAGCAGATTCCGTGAGTGAATTGAGACCTCTAGTTTTTGGGTTAGGGGAAACCTAAAATATGGGCAAACTGAACAAACTTCACATGGGTGTGTGTGATGGATTGATATATACCTAATACAAATATATATTCACAAAAATTGAAAGGTAAATTGTAGGTTTCCACCCAAAATTAAACAATTAAATTAAAAAAAAATGCTTTGGATATTTTTTTTATGAACTACGTACTAGACAAACTAATCCGTCGTCTTTATTCTGAATTGGACTGATTGAGTTTTTTTTATTAGATGTTCTTAAGAATTTTATCTTATCTTTTTCTAATATGCCTCTCTTATCCATCGTCTAGTGTATTATTGTCCACAAGTTTTGTAAATGTAGAATGGTACATAAATCCCTCAAATTTCCTTTGTGGTGCTCTGTCCTAATTTTCTTTCCTCAAAAATAGTTAACCTAAAGTTCAAAATTTTAGATATTAATAATTAAAAAATGTATAATAAATGTATATTGTTCAGAATTCAGAAGAATCTAGAAAGCTAATGTTGATTGGATGTCGTTTGAAGCATGCAGTAAATGTGTTTATTCAAAAGTACAAACGTTATGAACAAATAAGGTTATGTTATACCAAAAACTGAAAGAAAAAGAAGAAGAAGGAATAGGAAGAAGGGAACTAGAAACTGAAAGTGAAAGAAGATTCATTAGCTAGCTATTGTACTTTCCACCAATATAATGTACATGTTTTTTTTTTTTTTTTCCCTTTTCCATGGTATCCTCATTGTATTCTTATTTGAGAGATTTTAACACACTCAGTGTGTGGGTGTGTGTGTATATATATTATAATACTTTATATTTAAGTATATGAGTTTAAATAGTGAAGAAGAGAGTTAATTATTTTTTATTTATGTGTTAAGATTTGATTGAATGTTAATATTAAAAAATTTATATTGTCAATGCATAATAATTGAACTCTTAAGTCATATATTAAAATTGAAGAGTAATGTTAGATGTACAACTCAACTGCTGTCAACATATGCGGGCAACCCATGGTCTACCAAGTGCACAAACTTTGTTTACACACATGCAGAGGCTTTTTTAAATAGGAAACTAAATCAAACTATATCTACGATGCATTAAATAGATAAAAGTAATTGTCACATTCTCACTTCATCTCCCCATTCACACTCTAAGAGTGGGAACTCTCTCTCTATTATGCACAAGCATTTTAAAGCACATGCACGAACATTTAAAAAACGAAGAAAAAAAACGAATATGATGAAAATGAAAACTCTTAAATTTATAAAGAATAAGATGAAAACGAAAAAAAAAAATGATGAGAGATTGAAAAAAAAGAGAGAAAAAAATAAAGAATAAAAAGAAACACATATTAAAAAAAGTGACTTGTATAAAAGTTAACAAATTTAAAATGGTACACAAAACATTTCTCAAAATTGAAATTTCATCAAAGACACCCTCATTCTCATTTATTTATTCTCTCGTTGCTAACTTGTAAATATGAAGATATTAGATATGTACCTACCCGGGAATTTTTCTTCTCATTTATAACAGCTGTCTTAACTTGTGGTATTGGATGTGCCATTACACTAGATATATAGATATTGACCAATTTCAATATACTTCATTTATTCTTGAATTTTATTGAAGAACATGATTTGGACACTCATTCCTATTAGGGCCCTTTTCTATTATAAACAAGGGTCCGCTTCAACGGTCCAATGTATTATCTACTTCGAGTTAGGTTATGTTTATTGCATTCAGGTTCTGTTTACGGCCTTTGGGCACCATTGAAGGTATATACCATGAAAAAGGTAGGTTATATCCATGCAAAAGAATTCATTGACCAAAACATATGCAAACAAAAATATCAAATTTCCACCTTATTGGTTTTTTTTTAAATTTCAGAAAATTATTTTGTATAATTTTTTCTTTTTTTTTTTTTTCATTTTCAAAAATTTTTAAAAAGGTATTTGAATTATTGTATTGTTGGACAGCAAAAGGAATCCAAAAAAAGACACACATGAAAAAAAAAATAATAAAAGACAACAAAAGAACACAAAATCTAATGTGAAATTCGATCACTTCTGCCCACTTCTATGATAGCTAAAAGAAATAAAAACAACTATGCTGTAAATATTTGATTAGAACTTTTAAACAGTAAAAATTGTAAGCCTTCCTGCTAAACTCATCACCCAATAGCTCAATTAGACCATCTCACTAGTGTATAGACTCTCTTTTGGGTAGTGTGTAACAATCAAAGACTAAGCCTTTATTCATTAGAGGAACATATTCCCTCTGTTGTTAAACTAACCAATCTAGGACTTGACTCACACATAACAAATCATTCGTTGAGCCAAGTTCCACAATACCTCAGTTTCATCTGAAAATTGTACTCGTTTCCCAGTCTTCTTCTTCATTTTTACTTCACCATCTTTAGGAATTTTCCTCATGGAGCGAACTTTGAAATAACAATGTTATTTTCATCCTTTCTACTTAGTAGAATTAAGCGTCTTCCCTTGTACATTTTGCATATGTGTTATATCAAAAATAATTAAGGAAACTAAAAATGTTGGAAATTTATATTTCCAATAATTAATAACAATTATATTAGTTATTTATCATAAGAGGCTTAATTTTAGTGATCTAATTTTGATAAGTCTGTTAGACTTAAAGAAAATGAATGTGGGCTTAATGGGTAGATACCAGTGTTGGC
>QANU01059939.1:345671-389386 GCA_003254905.1 Nissolia schottii | reverse complement strand
ATATCTGGAGAGAAAGAAAGAGAGAGAAAATAGATCTAGAAAGAAAGAGCAACAGAGAGGAAAAGAAAGAGAACAAATCTTGAGAGAAGAAGAAGAAGAAGAACCTGAGAGCGGGATCGACGAAGAGAGTGAATTACAATACCATTGGCCTGTATGGTTTTTAAATTTGTTTATTTTTAGTATTGAGTTATTTACCTTTAAGTTAGCTGCGAATGGGTTTGGAAGTACAAGGCCAATACGCGATGGGCTTTTGGGTTTGACTAATTTTATTTTATTTTATTTTATTATTTCCTTCTTTTTTTCCCATGATCCAGTATCTTTATGGGCTTGCCTTATTTTTTTGGTCTTGTCGGCTGCTTATGTATTTCTTTATCACTTGTGTTGGGCCTAACAAAAATTGTTGTGTTTTGCATAAATGATTTTAGGGGTGTCATGGGCTGGGTTGGGCCAGGTTGAAATTTACCCGAACAAGGCCTTATATTTAGATCGGACCAATTTTAAGGACCCGGACCCAACCCTAAACCCGATAGACCCGATCATTTTTGGGCCAAGTTAAAACTCGGATTTGGACCGGGTTAAAAACAGGCAAAACGAGTAGTTATCTTAAACTTCAATATAAAAAATAACATCCATTAAAAAATAAAGTTAACAAAAATTGTAAATTAAACATTATACTTCCTAACTAAATACTCATCAATTTCAAATACTACAACAAAATGATATAAAATTTATAATCTTAGCATTCTCATTCAAACTTTCATAGTTTTAGTGGAACATAAACAACAAAAAATAATAAGTGCACTACAATAAATTTTTACACACCGAAGTAGACATGGTTTAACTACAATAGATACCAAAATAAAAACGGTTTAAGAAATAGACACCAAAATATACATGGTTTAACTATAATAGACACTAAAATAGGCATGGGCTATGGGATGGGAAGGAAAGAAAATAAGAAATGTATAGTATAGTAGTGTATGCGGGTCGGATCGGGTGACCCGAGACTAAACTTAAGCCCAATGTGAATTAAAATCAGAGTTTTTTTTAGAGTTGTTTAAAATTGGTTTAATTAAAATCGGACTCAATTCAACCTGAATGCTTCGGGTCAACCGGGTTAGCGGACTGGACCCAGTTATGAACACCCCTAAATGATTTAGTAGACGTTAGCTGAGCCGTGACGGCTTATTAACTCCAATTTTTTAGACATCTTAGCTATGATAGCTTGATGCTCTAAAGAAAGTTTCTCTAAATAAAAAAAAAGTTATTTTGTTTTTAAAGAAAAAATTAATCAACACACAAATATTTTTTTAGAAAGAACTACGTGGCTTTGAATTCCTCATTACACCAAAGGATACGTAGGAGCAAGAGTCAAGCCAAAATTAAACTTTCATAATTTTTGTTCTGCGTTTAAATAATTTTATTTTTTTTAATTAACGTCTTATTTATTTATTTATAAAAAAAATATTTGAACATGTTTTAAATAATACAAATGTTAACTAAGCTGCGATGACTTGTTAACTCGTTTGAGAGCATCTAAGTTGAGATAGCTTGATACTCTAAACTTTCTCCTTTTTTAGAGGTGATAAATAATTTGTACAATTAATTAAGTTAACCATTTTAATACGGGTGTATTAGGGGTGCTGCAAAATTAAGATTTTGCCTTTCCCTATGCATAATTAACTCCCAAAATCAAACTTGAATCAGACGAGTTTTCTATAAATAAAGGTTTTTCCTTTTTTCCTAATTTAAATAAAATTGGTGGTGACTCCATTGAATTATTTTTCTTTTAAAATTTTGTCGTTTTCCCGTCGCCATTACTATCGCGACAACTACTACACAAACTCTTTAATCAAAACACTTTAAACAGAAAATCAACACTCTAAATCAGAAAAACCAATACACAAAAAAATAGAGAAACCAACACAAAAACATAGAGAAACCAATACGCCAAAACTCTAAACAGAAAAACCAATATTCTAAAACAAAAAAAACCAACAGAAAAAACCAGAGAAACTAACACGAAAACTAATGTAAAAAAAATAGTACCAATAACAAAGTTATGAGAAAAAGAAGAACAAGAAGAAAAAGAAGAAGAAGAAAAAGAAGTAGTACCTGACGAACACAAAGACGCAGGAGGAGCAAGAAGAAACATAAGAAGAAGAAGACAAACAAGGAGAAGGAGAAGAAGAAAGTGAAATTGGGCGAGTGAGAGAGCATGAGAAAGGAAAAAGAGAAAGATACAATAAAGTGAAGAAATTATTTTTTAATAGGAGAGTTTTATTTTTTAGTGTGTTGTAAATTTTTATTGTTTCCCTAGCCTCCTCAAAAAATAATGGGTAAATAACATTGAATACGCACTATGTTTCGGATTATTGCACTCCATCCCAATTTTGTGCAAATAAAAAAAACTCCACCTCATATGCAATTGTTATTAACGAATATTCTTACTTTAACTCTGGTTTACACATGCATGAATATATATCAAAAACCTTTTCAAAATGAGTTAATTAAGGCTACATAGTCTTCTGTTACTTACATCTTCATCTCATTGGATACCTGTCATATAAAAGTGTAAGTTTGAATCACTTTAGTTCTTGAAATTCAAAATTTGACTTTTTAATCCTTGAAATTGTAAGTTGTAGGTCAAATTGGTCATTCTGTTCATTATCATTATTGTATTGTCACATTTCCGTTGATTTATCACATTAAAAGGGGCAATAACAACAACTGAGACAATAAATGAGTTATAATTACATTTGCAACTGCAAATGAGGTTGCCAAAGCAGTTACGATAGTAAATGAAGCTGCAATAACAACTAAGATTTGTAGCTCCAAGTGCCTTCATAGCCATATTTTTAGCCTTTAGTGTTGCTACACAACCTCTATTGTTATCACATTCTCATTTAACGCAAAAAAATTGGCGAAAACATGACAATATAATAATAATGAACTGAGGAACTAATTTGACCTATAACTTACAATGTCAAGGATTAAAAGTCAAAATTTGAATTTCAAGGACCAAAATGACTCACTCTTACACTTTCAGGTACTAAAATGAGCATTTCCCCAAAAATAATCAAAGTAACTAGAAAGATACAGAGCCCACTGAATGAGGGCAAAAATGTAAAATGAGTAAAAGTTAATTTAAAGCCTAGTTGTAGAACATGACAACCCTATAGAAGAGATTATGATTAGTCGACCTCAAGTAATCAATGAGAGTGGATATACTCATTTATAAGGCATGCGACCAAGGAGCAAGCAAATGAGGACCCATTTTCGCAACAGAATAAAGGAAAGTCATAGTTTTCAAGGATGGATCCCTTCATAGAGAAATCCACGAAAGAGATGAGTTGTTCAAGGACTTAGAAGTTCTCTTAGCAAATGAAGTTTTAGGGGACAACTTAGGGGATGATGTGAGAATTAATGAAAAGAAAATAATTGTTGGCACCAGGATTCAAATTAGAATCCAAAAGAAGTAGAAGTTATTTAGAACAAAAAAATAGTGAAAGTTATCTTGGAGCCAGAAAGAAGTTGCACGACGACATAGAGCGAAGGTTAAGGATCCAAACCGTTCTAGGATACCTGTCAAGCATGCATGAAGCTCACTTTCTCTATAAATAAGCACAAAAAGTGTAAAAAAGCTCAATTTTCACACTTGTAATGTAACATTCCAAACTTTTTCCCTACAAAAGTTTCGCTTAATTAGTAATTTCATTTAATTAAAGGATATTCGAGACGGTTATTTGGGCTGAAAATTTGATTATAAAGGTTTCTTTATCCGAAATGGCAGCCAAAGTAATTGTTTTGTGATCTCGCAGAAGGTATCCATGCCAATTTTCGGCCGATACCGGAATCCCGTCAGATCTCAAAGGTATCCGTAAAATATACTCTTACGGAGAAATGTTCACGAATACCTTAGCTTGACATACCATTATGACCAGGAAAATTAGTAGATCGCGATTATGTGTTCAGAATATTTTTAGGGTATCCGTACACGAGCAAATGACGACCAAACGCGATCGAAATCAGTCATAGGGCCTTGATGCTTATCCAAAGGCCAAGATATTTATATAAAATAATAATATAATAATATATAATAATAAATAATTAAGTAAGTAGCTTCAGGGGGCCACGGGTATAAATACCCCATGCCCTGAAGCAAACTTTGCTTCAAAAAGGTATCTATTTCCAAAATTTCCAGTCTCATTCGCGTACATCGCGGTTACGCTGCCGGACTCAGGAAAAATAGAAGGAGCACACCACCGTGAAGAGAATATTCTTCTCATCATTTTCGACCAATCAGAAAACGCTTAGGAAGTGGGTAATCCTAGACCCACTGTCTATGTGGTTTATTATGATGTTTTATGCATATTTATGTCAAAATATAACGTAGTAGAAGATGATGTAGAAAATATATAAATAATGATGTGAGGATGATTTTGAGTAATTTTAATGTTAGAATAACTGTCCTGGTTGGAACTGCGTGGAAAGGCCTCAGGTTTACGAAAAGAATTTGACGCTAGAACTGTTTTGGCCAACGGCAATTAAGCCCAGTGGCCCGCTGAGCGGCCTTGCCCAGCTGCTGAGCGGCCTGACCTGAAGTTACATAATTTTGACACTGCAAAGGCCCAATTTTCATGGTATTCGAATGACAAAGCCTTGACATTCGAGTAACCGTTAAAGAACTTAAAGAGTTTAGCTTTCCCACATGTTCCAACTAGCATAGAAACCTTGCAAAGTATATGAAGATTACGGTGGATTTATGTATGCATGCATCATGAGGACCTGGTTGCCACTAGGGTTTTAGAACGACCATAGATAACTAAAGCATTATCACTTAAAGTTCAAAGAGCATAATGGAACCCTAGGGAATGCTGGTATCTTAAGAAGGTTCCGGCCACAGAGGGTTCGGTATACCTTAAGGAAAGTACGTAGTTATATGATTAGGGTAATTCCCCCTCTCTTGGCACGTCCACGGACAAGCCCCTCACTAGTCCAGCAAGATGGATTGGTCAATGATGTTAAAAGAAGAGAAAGAAAGAAAGAAAGCAAGAAAGAAATGAAAGACGATGAGGGTGACGTCACGCCTAACAATGATGATAATGATGATGAGTCCCCGCTTGGCTGCGTCACGAGGGCCAGCCCCCGCCATCCCACAGGTGGACGGTTAGCCCGATTGATAGTCGATAAATGGACCCGAGTTATCCATTGGTGATTCGCAACCACTCAGGTTAAAGCGTTGCATGTTCGTCGTCAATATGGGAACAGAAGTGGTTGTAGCCGGACGGCCACGGCTACAAAGGTGGAGGACTAAAGATAACAAGAAGGACGCCCCAGTCCCCGAGTTTGACCGGGAGCGTAAGAGAATCCCCGATCCCCCATGCATAAGATATGTGATGTACGAATATGTGATGTATAAATGTATGTATGTATGTAAGTAAGTATAGCATGTAAGAACTGTCAAGAGAATGCTTGAGATGGCCTATACGTACAAGCGACTAAAGTTAGCAAGCACGAGAACCTAGATAAGGAAAAGATTAGAGATCCCCTATCACATAGCAAAATAGATAAAGCTACTCAGGAATAGGATGAATGATAATAATCAGTAGGAAGGTAGTATGCATGAACACCTAGAGATCTCCTGAGTGGCCTGGTTCATAAGCGAGATAAAGAAGTAAACCATGTGCTAAGGTATCCCACTGAGGACGAAACATTCTCACACCCACTCGCTCATGATTCCAGGGGCAGACGAGGGCTATGATGAGCAGCACGAGGAGCTATGAAGGATAAAGTACAAGTCATTGGTAGCTGAGAAGCAGGGCTTCAAGGCTGTGAAGACGAGCGAGTATAGTCGTGCGCTAGATGAGCTTTTTTATTGAACTATGTATTTTGATGGGTATGCTATGTATATGTTAATTATTATAGCACTATGTGGATTGTTGTACATATATGTGATGGACCATGTGTTTGCTTATCTAACTGATTATACTATGATGAATCGGTAGTCGTAAGCCCAAGACTCTATCGCTTGTATTATACATTTCTTGTCCACGCGCAGCTCATACTTTAAGAATAAAGCACAAGTAGGAAAATTTTTAAATGGTCCATATTTTTCCTAACCCAATATTTTCGGAAGTAATGAAGGACTATAAGTATTCCCACCAATTAATTAACAACCTAGTGAGCATTGCATACGACCTAAGCGTAAGCAGCTAGCGAGGGGTGTTACAGTTAGTATCAGAGCAGTTTGGTCCAAGTGAGCTTGCGGACTGAGCTGCACTATGCTTTCGAGCATGATAACGGTGTGGGTTTCTACTGAGTAGTATGTGCTAAGTTGATGTGTGCTACCCTCTCTTGAGCCTGATCACCTTGGGATCAAAAAGTTAAGAAAAAAAATATTAATAATACTTATGATATGAAAAAATATGAAAGAATCAAAAGGAAGATAAATAAATATAACTTTTATCAAAAAATAAAAAATTATTGATGGAAAATCAAATGGACTATACAACCAAAACATAAAATGTTACCAATTTGTAATATATATATATATATATATATATATAATAGTTAATAGAAAAAGTTGAATAAAAAATGAAATTAACTATAAATCGAAACAAACTTGGTTCAAATATGTAGATAAAAATCAACATAGCAATTACCAAAAATTTAAAGAAAAACTATTCACAAAATCTATGGTATGAAGAACATGATATAAGAAAAATAACTATTAAAACAAAAAAAAATTCAAACAATGACAATCTTTTAGTCCATTATGTAAAAGTTAATTCAGTATAACAAATGTAGATGAAAAATAATTATGTAACATAAAACTTTTAAAAATTAATACATAATCAAATGGAAAATACAACAAAAAGTAAAAAAGAAAAATGCAATAGCTAAGAAATAAATAGAAAATATATAAAATCCTTATTGAAAAATAGAAAAAGATAATATATATATATAAGGAAGGACTATTACATACAATTGAAATGATTTTCTCTTCAAAGTTTAAATACATCATAGACATGATAACAGTAGTACAAATTTAAAATTAAAAAAAACAAAAGAAAAAAAAATTAGATTACCTTTAATGCAAAGTGCAAATCTTCCACTTAATTGCCTGCAAAAAATAAATAATAATGACAGATAAGTGAAAAAATCATTGTCAAAAGAAAGAAGAATATTACCTGTCATTGGAATATTGATTTTGCTTCAAACACATTAAAAGAAAATAGTACTAAGAACTAAAAATCAAAAAAGAAAAGATGAGAAATAGTAGAAAAGAAGAAAAAGATTACTTTGAATTCAAAGTAATGGCCTTTCACTGAATCTTTGTTAATAACGAAAAATAAGTGATAATTTTTTTTAAAATAAGTCATTTTTATAAAGTTGAGAGAACAAAAATAAGTTTTTGCTACCAATTAATTAAACTCAAAAGAAAAAGAATGAAAAGTTGAAAAATTGGAACTGAAAAGCAGAAATGAGAATAATGATGAGAAAGATTAAAAAAGAAAACACAATCTATGAAAATGAGATGAGTGTATGAAGCTTCAATTGATATTGATATTTGGTTTAGCTTTATTTGACACAAATATTTGACTAAATGAATTTGATAAAAATTGATAAATTAGCTCTAAATTAAATTGTAATATTTAATTTCATAAATAATATTTACTATTACCTTTCATTGATAATGATATGAAATTATAACATGACAACATTCAAAATTTAATCAAATTAAATACCTTTAATTGAAATCAATTTTGATTGGTTAGAGAATGTAAAAATAAAGAAAGAGAGAATATTAGATTTTAGTAAGTAAAAACATTGTAAAAAAAGTAAGATTTTAGTAAGTAAAAACATTGTAAAAAAAGTACTAAAAAATTTTACTCTTAAAAATATAAGCTTTTATATAATAAAGGATTATTTGTTTTAGAAGTATGTTCCTAAAATCTTTATTGCCACAAAAAATTCCAAAAAATATAATAAATTAATCTCATATATTTTCATATTCTAATTCTACAATACAATTTATTTTTAAGTTATATATTTTATTTTCTTAATCAGTTTAATTTATATTTAAATTATGTAATTCTTGTATGCATCGTGCCGTTACAAATTCAAGTAAAATGAAAAATTTTTTGTATACTCTTAAAATAAAAGTTTTTTGTTATTTATTTAATGTCAATATATCAATATTTTAAAAGATAAAATTTATAATGTATAAAAAAATAAATGGAAGAGAATAAGATGAGAATTTTTCATGACACAGTGATGCTGACAAAAGGCAAGACTGTCTTTGTATTTTTACCGTTTATTATACGAAAAAGAAAAAACCAGTTTCAACCGGTAAAAATGTGGAGCATCGACGTCCAGCAAAAGACACAGGATCATTGGAAATGGAAACCCATTATAAACGTTTCCATGACAATCTCATTCCATTATATAATCAATCAAACGTCCCAAATGAGAGTAGGAACACCCACCATCTTCCAGCGTCTTTCTACTCTTTTCGCTCATCTCTTTCACTCTACGCCTTATCTCTCCATCTTTCTCCATCACACTCCTTACCCCTTCTTCTATCTTCTCCGCGCTCAACACAGCGTTACTCTTACCACCAAAATCCATCCTATAATCCAACGAGATCTCCACGGCCATCTCCAGCTCACGCACCAGCAAGAACGCAATCATCTGCTGCTCCGAACCAAGCGGCCACGTGGCGACGGGCACGCCAAAATGTATGCTCTCGAGGACGGAATTCCACCCGCAATGCGAAACAAATCCTCCGGTGGCGCGGTGGGCCAGAACTCTGGCCTGCGGGGCCCACCCAACCACCCTCCCGACGCTCACCGTCCGATTCAAGAACCCTTCAGGCAGAACCTCGGCCAGCTCAAGAGGAGAGTAATCAGACGGCACGCCCATGGAGCCCTTCGGCGGAGGTTTCTGTAGGGACCACAGGAAGCGGGCCTCGCTGTTCTCAAGAGCACGCGCGATCTCCCTCACTTGGTCCTCACCCAGCCAGCCCATGCTCCCGAAGCACAGGAACACCACCGACTCAGGCGGCTGATCGTCAAGCCACCCGATGACCTCCTCAGCCTCACGTCCAGATCCTCTCTCATCACCGCCAGTACTGAGGTTCAGTATGGGCCCCACTGGATAAACCGGGAGAGCGCCCTCCGAGAAGGAGCGAATCGCGTGGGGTTCAAGCTCCTCGTATGAGTTCAGTATAACGCCGTCAGCTCTCTTGATCCCCGCCACGAAGCTCCGGAAATACGAGTCCCATTCCTTCGACAGCACGATGTTGGGCATAACCTTTGAAGGCACCGGGTTGGCGAAACTCGGAATCGCCAACTCAATGTCGGCGTTCTCCAGCTCGACGGCGCGGTGGCTGTCGCGTTCGCGGAGAGCGTGGAGATGGAGCAGGAAACCGAAGGGGGCCGCCCCCGAGGTGTGGAAGACGAGGGTGGGGACCCCGAAGTGGTCGGCGACGTCGGTCATGGGGGTGCAAAACACGTCGACCACGAAGGCGGCAAGCGGAGGGGCCGAGCCGGGGCGAGCGAGGTCGTGGACGGCTTCTTCGACGCGGGGCTTCTGGCCCTCTATGATGTCGTTGAGGAGGGACCCGACGGATTCAGAGGTGTTGGGAGCGGGACAAAAGGAGAGGACTGTGACGCGGATGCTTTTGGAATCTAAGGAGGAGGCGAGGGAGTCGATGTATGCGCCGATTTTGGTGTCGAAGGGCCTCTTGATGACGATGAGAGCGATGGAGAGACGGTCATCGCGGTTGATGAGAAGCTTGGCGAGCTCAATGGTGGGCGCCAGATGGCTGACACCAGGGGCAAGCACAAACACCAGCTGTGCTGATTTTTTCGTCATTCTCTCACTCACTCGACACTATGCGGTAAGCACTAGATGACTCGATTCGCTACGGAGCTTCGGAGTATGAGAATATTGAGTAGACCATTATTCTGTACGCTCTTTTATAGCTGTGGTGTTTAGAGACGTGAAAGAAATCTTGAAAGTGGAGTCATGGACCACGAGATTGTTTTAGTCAAATGTTTTTAGATGGTCAAAAGGAGAATGATGCATTTAATGTATGGATTCTATTTTTGTTTTTTACTTCAAAATATTCTCTTTCATTCAATGGATGAGAAACTAATCTCCTGGAGTATTTAATAAAAAATAAAAAACAAAATCTCCACTTCAGCGGAGACCACAAGTGATGCGTGTACAAATATGAATTTTCAAACCAAACTCAGGGCCATAAACTTGAAAGCATCGCATTATGACTCGATTATTCATACCACAATTCACCGTACAAAAATTGTTCAAGTAAACATTATAGTCATTAAGTAGAGGTAATTGATATTACTTGTGTTAAATTCGATAAATTTAAAGAGAGTTACAAAAATTGAAAAAAAAAATTGATTTGAAAGAAACTTATATGAAAAATTATATATATGTCGTTTCCTCAGTTCTATTTATGATGACTTAATTGGAGAATTAACTTAAAAAATAATACATCACATGAATGCGTGTGTGTATATATATAAATTTATCTTAAGAGTACTATTTACTTTTAAATATTTAAATTGACAATGCAATGAATAATTATTTAAGAAATTTATGCCAATGCGTAATTTGATAACTATATTATAATAAAGTATTAAGTATTAAATATAAATACTTGTTGAAAAATATTCAATAGTTAAAAAGTTCGAATTATATTAATAGTATTGAAGTTTGAGAGATGAGATCAATCTTAAAAGTGATGTCATGGATTACAAGATTTTTCCAGTGAGGTGTTTTTATATGGTCAAAAGGATAATGCATTTAATTTACGGATTCGATTTTTTATTTTTATTTTTTAAGAAATATATTGTCTCTCACTAGATGGATGAGAGATTAATCTTTTACCATATGGACTCCATAGGGACATTCCTTCCAATGATGTTTGTAAACATGAATCACCCTATCAAATTCGGAACCACATATTTAAAGTATCGTGCTTAAAGGACTCAAATTCTTTCTACTCATGCTTAAACATTCTCGACTAGATTGCTTTACACTTTCAATATGTATATTCTATATAACACTAGTATGTGTGCCTATGGACCAACAAAGCCTTGTATGATTGGTAGATTATTGAGTTTCTTAAGCATTTAGTTAAGGGTTCGATTTTTGACAGTATGTATGAAAAAACTTTGTTGGAAAAGACATACCCATTTCGGTAATCTCAAAGCCTCGAAGGGAGATTAGTCGCTGTCAGCAGCAGACACCTCTTGAGCAAAAAGAAAAGATATCAAAGTAACACATTTCAAAAGGATAATTTACGAAATGATCTACTCAAACATATTGTAATTCATCGTACTAAATTATTTAATTAAATATTGTATAAATTAATTAAAGGTGATTGTAAATGTCATTGTTATTAAATTTGATAAATTTAAAGAATATTACGGAAATTGAAATTGGAAGAAAATATATATTAAATTTGATTCAAAGTATATGTATATATATATATAATATGATAGTATATGAATTTGATATTGCAAAACATCATACAATCATAAATTTTTTTAATTATATATCAAATTTACTTAATTCTACTCGTGTTGACTTTATTCTCAAACTGATACAAAATGTTTTAAACTAACCAATGTGTATATATTTTATTTTATTGCTATAGTACTACTTATTTTAAAACATGTAAATTGACAATACAAATGAATACGACTTTAAGTAAGTAAGTTATAATGAACAAATTAACAATTATATATTATAATATAAATTATTGGGAAATTTTTTTTAAGTGTTCCAATTATATATTTGCGGTGTGAAGTTCCAGAGATGGAAAGAATCTTCAAAAGGATGCCATTGATTACAAGATTTTTTAGTCCTTGATCTTAAAGAGTTCATCAAGCAATTGTTTGACCACTTATATCTCATTAATGTCATTACCAGCCAAGACAAGATCATCAACATAGACAAATATGGTTGTAAATCCTTGTGGAGTGTGCTTGGTGAAGAGAGAGTAATCGAATTTGGATTGGATGAAATTAGAGTGAGTGAGTACAGACACTAGCTTGGCATTCCATTGTCTAGATGCTTGCTTAAGCCCATATAGGGATTTTTGAAGTTTGCACACCAATTATGGATTATCGACAGCACGGGCAGGAGGCACTTTCATATACGCTTCTTCATTAAGGTCTTCACAAAGGAATGCTGTGTTTACATCAAGTTGATGTAGGAACCAACCTCTAGCTGCTGTGACAACAAGGAGAACTCGAAGTGTAGTCATTTTAACCACTGGGCTAAATGTCTCTAGGTATACCTGCAGTTTGAGTGAACCCTTTTGCCACTAACCGTGCCTTGTGCCTCTCAATAGTGTCATCCGCATGAAATTTGATCTTGAATACCCATTCTATAGCTTTCTTTCCAGGTAGGAAAGTAGTTAGAATCCAAGTGTGATTCTTATCTAGTGTAGATAATTCAAAATTAATGGCCTGCTGCCAGCAAGGGTGATTCATAGTTTCCTCATAATTCCTAGGTTCAGGGTTAGTAGACACAACTGGGGAAAAACATTTGTGGTTAGCACAAAATGGAGTATAAGATAAATAGTTTGAGATAGTATACCTGCTATGGAAGGATAGTGAATCACTTGGTGATGAATTGGCTAACATACAATGATAGTTTTGTAGGTAAGTAGGTAGGTTGTCTCCTAGGTCTAAAAGATTTTCTAGGGGTTGTTGGGGTTGGTGATGCATGGATAGGTGCAGGTTTGTGAGGAATTTGTAATGCAGATTGAATTCAAGTGTAGGATGAGTGGTGGATGCATTAGTGTCTGATGTATATAGAAAACTGTCATTAACAGCAGTTGAATGTCCATGTGATTTAATGAATGTGGGAGGCATGTCATATGTAAAAGGATCTAGAGGATGAGTATGTGATGTGAAGGATGTGGAAGGATATGCTAATGTATATTCAATAACAGAAGATGCAGCACTAAAAGGGAAATGTGTTTCATAGAACATAACATTTCTGGACAAAAAAATTTCCCTACTGTACAAGTCATATAAAACATATCCTTTGTCCTAGATTTATAGCCTAAGAAGGCCCACTTCATTGCCCTTGCATCAAGCTTAGTTTTATGAGCTATCAGGGTAGCATGAGCCGAACAACCAAAGATCTTTAAGTGATTGATGTCTGTTAAGGAATTGTACAAAAGCTCATAAGGGGAATTGTTCAAAAGTTTGCTAGGTAGTCTATTTACTAGATAGGCAGCATGATTGACTGCAAAATGCCAAAAACATTTAGGAAGGCAAGCTTGAAAGATCAGTGATCGAGCTATGCCTAACAAATATTGATGTTTGAGCTCAACTATCCCATTTTGTTGGGAGTCTCAACATAACAGGTTTGATGAACAAATCCCTTTAAAGCAAAGAAATCTTTCATAAGAAACTCACTCCCATTATTTGTTCTTATTATTTTAATTGTAGCAGAAAATTGAGTTTGTACCAAGGCAACAAAAGATTGAACTAGTTTGGAAGTCTCACTTTTATGTTTCATAAAAAAAACCAAGTGTATCTTGTTTTATCATCTACAATGGTGAGAAAATACTTATGTCCACTAGTGGAAGGAAAAACAATTGGTCCCAAAATATCCATATTAACCAAATCAAACATTTTATTAGAAATAGTTACACTAGAAACAAAAGGTAATTTTCTCTGCTTTGCCATTTGACGTCACAGGGATTCTTATTGGTAGTACATATCACAAATGGAAATTTTTTATGCATAACAAGATGCATATCAAAAGCTAAATGTCCTAGTCTATGATGCCATATGGAGCTCTTATTAGATATCATAGCACTATGTAGGACCTAAACTGGTGTAGTGTGCTGCAAAATTTGATTCTTTGCTAGCTCTGTTGATTTATGACCATCCATTGTATATTAGCCTCCTCTCACATTAGCTACACCAATCCTCCTCAAAGTAAGGCACTCCTATATCTCACACAATTCGTCATTAAACATTATTTTGCATTTCAAAGTTGTGGTTAGCTTAGAGACAAATAACAAGTTAAATGTAAATGATGGTATAAAAGCACATTTGTGAGGTAAAAGTCATTTGTGAACACCACAGTCCCTGAAATTTCAACTTTGGTAATGGTTCCATCAGGTAGCTTAACATTTATAGGTTTGATTTTATGCAAAGTTTAGAATTAATCTATTGCGCCAGTGTCTACCACCCAATATCTTGGCTTATGGTCAACTATTTATGGATAGGATGACATGCTTACCTGATGGATCTGTGGATGTATGAGACAAGGTTGTGATGTGGTTGACATTATGAGGAGTTTGTGAACCTTTTGGAAATTCCTGTTGCTGTAGCAGGGACAACAATACTTGTTTCTGTGCTAGAGTGAAATCTAAACTTGAGTTCTCCTTGTCCTCCTTCTGATGAGACATTACACTGCTGGTTTCATCATATTCATCATCAACAGTGGTGACAGTGTTTGCAGCTATTACTCTTTCTCTATATTGTTGCAATAGGTGAGGATACTTCTTAAAGAATCTCTCAATAGGATGACCCTCTTTTCCACATTGTGTGCATGCTACATTAGGATCATAGTAGGTTTTGCTGCTGGTTTTGTTAGAATTGACTCTGGTATTGTATTGAGTCCTTCATTTGCCTTTACCCCTACTCCTAGGGACTGAATTTCCTTTATTCTATGCAATAGCAAACACCTTAGACTCAATGCTGCAATTATTCATTTGTCTTTCTTGTTGTGTAAGGAGTGAAAATGCAGCTCCTATCTCTGGTAAAGGTCTCATGAGCATGATTTGTGCTCTTACAGCAGAAAATTGATTATTCAGTCCTCTTAGGAACCTAACTACATAATCTTCCTTTCTATATTGTTTTATTATCCTCAAACTATACACACACAAGGGGCCACACGCACAATCAGGAATGAGATGAAAATTATCCAATTCTTCCCAAATTGACTTTAATCTAGTGAAGTATGAAGTAATGCTTAATTCTCCTTGTCTCATTGCATACAATTCTTCTTGCAAATCAGCTATTCGAAAAACATCACCCTCAAAATATCTTTAATGTAAATAATTCCATGGATCAAATGCACTATCTATCCGTAGAACACTTTGCAAGATTTCTTGACTCAAGGATTGTGTTATCCAGGAAACTACAAAGGTATTACATTTATCCTAAGCAAAGTATGAGTTATTAGATACCTCTCATTGTGGCAAGGTTCCATCAATGAAATGCCGCTTATTCTTTGACTTTAGAGCCATTCTCATCATCCTGAACCAAGAATGATAATTTTGTCTAGGATTTTCACTCGGATGCAAGAAATATGGACTCATGGGATCACTCATAGGATTGTAGGCATATATTCCCTGATTTTGATGACTTCTTGCGCTAGAAACACAATTATTTGTTCAATTATGTGGATCCAATCATGTTGTCTTGGAATGAATTATTGCCAAAATCAGATGCATTATGCACACTTTGTTGCTGTTCTTCTATAGCCTCAACTTTAGGATACAAACAGTTGAATAACAACTGATGCAGATGCAGATGCAGAGATTGATATGGATGTAGAATAGAAAAAATGGATTGATCATTCAGAAATAAAGATTTAACAGAAATAAGAAGAATAAGAGTGAATTAAGTGCATAATAGTCGCTAAGCTTCGATTTAATTCTCAAAATGAACCTGAGAAAATTGCTCAGAATTACATCAAGAACTCGGAGAAGCTTCCTTCTAACCGATTGAATCTTCTGAAGGCAACTCAAGCCTAAAGATCAAGCCTGACAAAGGTGTGACAATAATGGTGAAAGCACGACTTGATGCTGCTAATACCATGTTGAAATGATGAATGAGCTTGATGACTGAATTTCTTCTTGCTTCAATAATAGAGAAGCAGACAACGAGAAAATGAGCATTCTGTTTTCTCATTAATCAAATTGTGGTTCTTTATACAAGTTTACTAATTAACTGAAATTCATTAGCAAATGAATATCAAATTAACTTAAATGCATCTCAAATGCAACTATGTACACCTGTTAGTTAGTTGTCAACTAACTTCTCTAACTAAGAAATAACTATTAACTTGTGCTACAAGTTAATTATTTTCCCCTGCTTGTGTTGCAAGTTTCAGTTTGTCCTTTCCCTCTTCAAGCTTCCCAGCTTGACTCGATAACCGAATATATTAAATGTTAGCTTTGTCATTCATTCTTTTTGAAATGTTTAAGGACTAATTTAGAGTATTCAACGATCAAATAAAAGTTATTTTTTAAAGGATTAATATTGACATGAATAAAAAGTTTAGTAACTAATTAAACATTTTTCTTTGTTATATTTCTATTATATATACACACACACACAAATATATATATATTTCTTTTCTTTTAAAAAAATGTCTCATTGTTTCGCATGCACGGCAAAATACGGATATTTTTTGCCTTTTTATGGATTCAAAAATAAGTTAATCCAGATGTATGGTGGAGGGAAAAAATTACAAAAGTATAGTTCTGGGTTCTGAATTTGCCACCCCTTTTGGCAAATTCAGAAGTGTGATTTTTTTTTAAAAAAAAAAGGGTTATAAATTTGCCATTCCATGTGGCAAATTCAGAACTGAATTTTTTTTTATAGGGTCTGAATTTGCTAAATGATGTGGCGAATTCAGACTTGGCGAATTCAGGGTCTGAATTTGCCACATCATTTGGCAAATTCAGACCCTGTCAGTAAAAAAAAAATACAATTTCAGCACTGGAAGAATTCGCCTATAAAAGCGAGGTGGAGGGATTGAACCTCACTTACAAATTCACTAATCTCTCCTTCCTCTCTTCAAATTCTATTATTCTTCTTCCTCCCGCATTTTTTATATTCTTCTTTTGCTGATTGAGTCACATTTCTCTTAGGGTGTTTCTGTTTTTTTTATACAAGAAAATGGAAATGGGAGGTGTTGCTGCGTACATTTTTTATGATGGTTCAGTTAGAAAAGATAATGTTGAGGGTGTTGAGTTTGTTAGTCCTCACGTGTCAGAGTTCATTATTCTTTGGCAGTCAATGTCATGTAGAACTGTAATTATTAGGTAATGTTTATATGAAATGTTTATGTGAAATATCATAATTGAAATCAAATTGGTCAATTCATTCTGGTTCATATACACATTCATCTTTGCCCATGAAAATCTTGGTTACTAGGTGCCTGTGCAAGGGTGTATCTATCGAGTGCCCTAATATTTTCACGATCCTTGAGATCATACCCCTGCTGGGCTGCGCCACTTGTATTAGCTCCATCGTCGTTGCCCCGACGCCCCATTCACTGCATCACTCGCCTTTGCACTCCTCGTATCCCCCTCGTAAAAAGGTTTTCTCTTCTACCAGGTCTAGGTAACGGTTGCCTTGGTGCATTGTGAGTGTTGTCATTGTCAAGTGGAGATTCATCCTCTGGCGGCTCATTTAGATAAATATTACCCTAGCTGTAGTGCCAGAACCTGACAACTCAGAAGCACCTCTACGACCATCCATACGTGTGTTGTCAATTGATCTCCTTGGCAATCGTTCGCGTCGCTCACATGATCTTGAAGAAGACCCTACATGGAAGGACCTTCTACCATATGAGTGTTGCTCACTATACCCTTCACCGGGAAGAGGAGATCGTGTATCTGGTCTGAATGGAAGTGGAGTGACTTCAACTGGGTATGGAGTCACTTCAACTTCATCGGCTGCATTCCGAGATGGCTGCGACGATGAGGGTCCAGGGTTGAACAGTTCAAATGTGTCGTCAATTTTATTCAGTGGTTGAGCCATTTGTTCGCCTAGCCAAGTGTAGAAATCGGTTTGGTGAGCAGGATCGTACGAGTCGGTTTGGGGAACATGAGCATATAAATCAGGCTACGGAAGCGGAGCAGATACTTCATATTGGGTCGGCGGAGCAAAGAAACCTTGTTATGCTCATCAATAAATTCATGTGGTTCATACACGGGCACATTAACATGCGTAGGCGAAGGGTGGTATTGCTGCCACACTTCAGGTAGCTATTGATGATCGTGGATTTGTTTAAGAAATCTACGACCATTAGCCAAATACCATTGCCAATACATATTAGTTGGTCTATAATCTTCAATTATATCGCCGACCAGGGCCACGTGGTTAACCCACATCTGAATCCACTAATGATGTCTCTGCACCCAGTTTGCACAACCCAATGCATGTGGATTTCCCCTCAGGTAGACATTATGCGCGGATGCCAGAATGCTGCAACTAGGCCCAGAAGGCACCGTCTGAACTAGACCAAATTGTTGGAGCACGTGATCAGCCGCATGTCACTCAACAATCTCAAAGAATATTAGCGGGCATACTACTGACTACGTTCCCCGTTTATTCTTCACTTCCCCAGGGATAACTGCGACAACTTGGGGTTGACGATATGACTGCCATAAACTGCACACAAAAATAAATCAATTACATTGAGTGGAATATTAACAAAAACAGTTGTTGGCGAGAATATGTTTTGGGTGTTAGGTTATACCTCGTCTAGTGCCACATCGTCTATGGCATTTCTGCATTCCTTGACAGTAATATTATGTAAATTATGAATGTACACATGGTCAGCCCATCTGCAATATATTATATTTATTCAGTTAATAATAATGAAAAACATCATGATCTATCAAACTAATGATAATTCAGTTACTAAACAATTACCTTGCAGCAAGGGGAAAACGAAACTGAAACGGATCATGTGGGGTTGGTGCAAGCGTTGGGAATCTATAAAATGCCCATACTTGAAGGAGCACCATACAACCATTTATTCCCTTACAATTGGCGCGCGAAGCGCGACAGAGTGATCTTTGCAGCATCGCTAGGATCGCCGAACCCCAACTGTATCTTCTTAAGCCACCCAAATCTCGAAGGATGTGTGTTTTTTTTTGAAAAGTGACAATTAATACTTTGGTATTTTTCTTAAGAAAAAAAATTGGTTAACAGAAAATGCAGCAAAAAAGTAACAATGATATTAATAATGACAACAATAATAATATAATATTAATAATAACAATAATAATAATATAATAATAATAACAACAACAACAACTACAACAACAACAACAACAACAACAATAATAATAATAATAATAATAATAATGATAAAAAAGTGAACATAAACCTGATTATTTTCAAGGATTTGTTTTGAGATGTGTAGCAACGGATTTACAGTATCATCTTCTTTTCGTCTCACCATCGTAATACTACTTTTTTCCACCTAAATACAAAAAAATCTTTTTTTGTTATAACTTATTTAAAACGAACAACTTTACAATTTAAATACAACAAATTAAACACTGCTGTATAACTACTTACAACAACTTATAATTGAAATAGAGAAAAAAAATTAATTTATTTCCGCAGTAAAAAATATAAGAACTTACTAAACTAAAATGGATGAAAATTTTTTTATAACACTAATTGTTGAGGTTGCTAACTGAGATGAAAAGTGATGAAGGAAGGAGGGTTAGAAAATTTTGTCAAAAATTAAAGAGAACTAAGGAAGGAGGGAGGGTTAGAACTCAGGAAGGGAGGTTTATGTTTCTTTCAAAAATGAAAGAGAGAAGTGAAAGGGAAATGAGGAAGGAGGGAGAGTTTAGGGGTAGTGTGGGGGACCATAGGAGAGGGGCACGGATTTATATCATTTTTCCCATGGAAGACTGATTGGACAGCTCCTGAATTTGCCATTGACCAAGGCGAATTCAGCACCGCTGCCACCTGCCACTGCATGCTTCGTTGCCACCTCGCCACTCTTGCAGCCTTCCTGAATTTGCCATCATGGCAGGCAAATTCAGGCTCTCCCCTTTTCATTCTCACATGTCTCCTGCACCTTGCAACATGCAATTATTGCCATCCTGAATTTGCCATTGTCCTAGGCAAATTCAGGTCTTTCCTTTTATTTTTTTAATTTTTGAATTTGAAGTGTAGTGTGGCCCATTAAAAAAAGTCTCTCATACATCCGCAATTTTCTATTTTAACCCATATTTTCGTATATTAACACCCGAAGAACCATATATATGTTAATAGGCGGCAAAATACACCGGTAAAAGTTTGCACTTTGCAATTACAACTAAAATCAATAACAGCGATAAAAGGTAAGAGGCTTTCGCGCCACAAACACACTCTGAAAAACCCGCGCTTCCCGTACAACGATGAAAAGAAAAATGAAAAAATGCCGCGCTTTGTTTCCCCTTATAAACCCCAACCACACTCCAACTCCACTCTCCACTCTCCACTCCACTCGCGTCGTCTTCCTCATCTATTCTCTAAAAAATCTCCGTTTTGTTCTTTATACTTCTCATATTTTTATTGTCTCCGATAGTATCTTTATCCATGGCGGAACGTCCCATACCAGAAGCAATAGCACGAGGAACCTTCGAGGCGGTTGCGTCCCCATCAAAAGACGACGTCGTCTTCGTCAACGGCAAACCCGTTCTAGTCGCTCAGCCCCTCACTGTCGTCCGCGCCCTCACCAGCACCCGCGTCCTCGCCCCGCACAACTCGGGCGAATCCGATACCCGGACGAGTCAACCCGAAAGAGCCGAATCGACGGCGGCAGCGAGAAAGGCGGACGAGGAGGAGAAACGCGTTTCACCCGACGGAAAAGAAGAAACGCGTTTCGTCGAGGACGGAGACTCTCCCTCGGAGGTGGTGATGGAGACGCCGATGGAACAAGAGCCCGAAGGCCAAACCGCTTCCGAATCGCAACGCTCCGTAGAGGACACTCCGAAGCTAGGTCCTGCCGAGGCTGAGAGCGTCCCTGACGATGACGCGGCAATTCTGAACTTGAAGAAGGCGGATTCGAAGGTCGCCCACGATGACGTGGCGATTCTGAAGGTGGAAAAGGTGAAGCCGAAGGTGGAGGTGAAGAAGGAGCGGGTTGAAGAGAAGATCCCGGGGCTCGAAGACGGGGAGTTCGACGTGGAATCGGGGTGGTTGTTGATGGGAAGGAAGGTGGAGGTGGCGATTTCCACGGCGAAAGGAGTGAGGAGGTTGGTGGACAACGAGATCGTGCACTTCGACTTCCAATCCCCATTTCCCACTTACTCTCGCAAGTCCCAACCCATCGTTCGCATCTCAACCAAGCGTTCTGGAGGGGTAACCTCGATTCTGGAGTAAACTATTGGTTTTATTTTTTTTTATTTCTTGGTTGGTTCACATCAATTTAGTCCTGGAAGATGTAAACTGATATTTATTTGATTTTCGTAGAAAGTAATATCAGAATGATCTTTTAATAATGAAAAATTACGCTGATTTAGTTTATTAATGTAGTAATTTTGACTGTTGATGTTACCTTTTGTAATTCAGAGATTCAACTAAGGTCACATATACAGAGGGTTTTTTTAACCGTAACTCTATAGACTATAGGCATTGTATTGCCTGTATACATTGTTTTTTGATTAACCTCTACACATTGTATTCTAATGTGAGTATTGATTCGATTTTGACCAGAGATAATTTAATGTTTTTGTTTTTTCTTCTTCTTTAGAATGGGAAGCTTATCTTAAAGTTGTATTATATTGGTTATTGAAATTTAGTATATGAACAGCATAAATCATGGGAATAATAAACTTTATTTTTTTTATGACAATGGTTGAGTTAGTTTTTCACGTAAAAAAAGGGTTAGTTTTAGCTTTTACCAAATTTTGATCAGAATTGTTTTGATGTAAAATTATTCAGAAATTGATGGTGGTTTCTGTTGTTTGGTTGAACTGTAAACTGTAGGTTGGGAGGCTTCCAATGGAATGGGCAACGACTGTCGTCCCCCTCGTGCAATCTGGAAATGTTACGGTTAGAGGTCGATGCATAGCCGCGCCTTATAGCCTGCAAATGATGCAAGAAATCATGGTGCTAGTGAGGTATAACCATGAGTTCATAACTTTTCATTTGTTTCCTTCCCTGTATTTGTTCGTATGGCTATTTAAGAGTGTATTACGTTGATGAAGCTAAATGCTAACTTTACCTTTTCGGGGGTGCAGTTTTTACATTCACAGATCCGTATTCACACAATGTGTTGATAGCTCTTGGAAGCTAGAGGCTTGCGGTAACAACAGTAACTCTTCTATTTATCCACTCCTTCAACTGTTCAAAATGCTAGAGATCAAACCATATCAGAAGGTAATAGGCCTCTACATTTAATCTTTTTGGGTAGTTTCTTTAATCTGCATTTGTAACGAGTGTTTTTTGTCAACCTCAACCAGGCTGACTTCACCCCTGAAGATATTGATTCTCGGAAGCGATTGCTACATACTAATGTATGTGTTGCTATTTCCCTTTGTTTCCTTCTCTTTAATAGTAGTTTCCATGACACTATTGTATAAGATAGTGTATCAAATGTCATTTCAATGAATGTTGCCAAATTGTATGAGCAAGCTCTGCATGCCTGAAGCCTAATTCTGTTGATGCTGACAGGTTGACCCAGATGAAGCTGCAGCATTACCTATGATCAAGAGACTAAAGGGTGCTGAAATGAGGAAGGGTGGCGAAAAGTTGTCAGAGCAGAATGAGAATGAACAAGCTATTTCAGAGGCAACTCTAAGTAAGCTTGTTGGAGCTGCTGAAATCTATGACCTGGAGGTGAAATAACTTGTAGTGTTTCAGTTTCAATGTTTTGTCTTTCAATTGTGGCTCTTGTCATCAACCTCTTTGAGTTTCATATATCTGTAGGAGAAAGATGCTCCGAAGACATTGATGTGTGAACTAAAGCCTTACCAAAAACAAGCTCTCTATTGGATGTCAGAAATAGAGAAAGGAAATCATATTGATGGTGCAGAGAGAACTCTCCATCCTTGCTGGTCAGCCTACAATGTATGCGAGGGGTAAGTACTAATCCTGAATGAAGCAACATCCAAAATGAAGTCCTTTATACTGATATTGGTATTCAACATAACCTGACACGCTTTCTAGCAGGAGGACAATTTATGTGAATATCTTCACTGGAGAAGCAACAACGAAATTTCCAAGAGCAACACAGATGGCAAGAGGAGGAGTGAGTTTGTTTGAGACAATCAGCTTTATTAAAATTAAATTCTAAACATTATATTCAGTTTGAACATTGTAGTTGATTACAAAGTTGGTGTTATAATATAGATTCTAGCAGATGCAATGGGACTTGGGAAGACAGTTATGACAATTGCTCTGACTCTCAGTAATCGAGGCAATATGAGTGGGAATGTTAGTTCACATAAACCTTCGGGTGGCACTCTTATTGTTTGTCCATTGGCATTGTTAGGTCAGTGGAAGGTGAGTATCCTTTGCCTTAAGCAGAATGGGAAAAATATATATATTTTTTTCATAGCATTGCCATTGTCATTCTATAGTTGACAAAGTAGCTCATAAGCTTTTGAATCTCCAGGATGAGCTTGAAACCCATTCAGAAGGAGGTAGTCTATCCATATTTGTTCATTATGGTGGGGGTAGAACCACTGAGGCCGAGTTGCTGGCAGTGCATGATGTTGTCTTAACAACATATGGTGTCCTATCACATGCATTTAAAACTGTAAGGACATTTTCCTTTATACTTGCATTCTTTCGATATGCAATCTGAAGCTTTCTCATATTGGGTTCCTTGACTTTTGAAACCAGGATGGAGAGAATAGCATCTACCACATGGTCCAGTGGTACAGGGTTGTGCTAGATGAAGCTCATACTATAAAAAGCCATAAAGGCCAGGGTGCCATGTCTGCTTTTGCTTTGTCCTCACACTGCCGCTGGTGTCTAACTGGAACCCCTCTTCAGGTTTGTCTTTCTGATTATCTGATGAAACGTTATGTTCATAATTACACATCTTAATTACAAGGAGGGATAATCCTACATGTATAAAGTTTCCATCTTTCTCCTTCGTTTGAAAATGTGCTTCTATTTAGTGAAAGAACTCACCTTCATGCACCTTATTAATGAATTTGATGTTCTCTATTGCAGAATAGTTTGGAAGATCTGTACAGCCTCTTGAAATTCTTGCGTGTTGAACCTTGGTGCAGCTGGGAATGGTATTTTCGAGGATATTATGCTAACTTCTAGTTAATATAGATTTGATCCTTCTTGTTTTAAGAAACTGAAGAATCAGTACTGATTTTAATTGATTCATCTGTTGATTCTGTAATTTCCATCTATGTAGGTGGAATAAGTTGGTTCAAAGGCCTTATGAAAATGGTGATCAAAGAGCCCTGAAATTGGTTAAGGCCATTTTAAGGACACTGATGTTAAGAAGAACAAAGGAAACAAAGGATAAAAGCGGAAGGTGATCATTCTCACTTCACTTGAATTGTGTCTCTTTTGCAATATAAATATATGCATTTTTATCTTGATTTCAGGCCCATACTTCTCCTGCCACCAACTGAATCTCAATTGGTTGAGTGTGAACAGTCAGAAACTGAACGTGACTTCTATGATGCCCTCTTCACGAGAGCTAAGGTTTGTGCCACATCTCTTGATCTGTAATTTGTTTTCAATGACAATATGTTGAACATTTTTTATACGTTCAGTAAATTTGGAACTGGTAATTGTCCTTAGGTTTAGCCTGTGCTAGAAATTTGTCCTCCCCTAAAACAAATTTGTATTTCCAATATAATATATTTGGCTTGGGAACTGTCTCATGAATCTTGAACTTTTTGGGCAATCAAACAGGTTCAATTTGACCAGTATGTTGCACAAGGAAAGGTTCTTAACCACTATGCGAATATCCTTGACCTACTAATGCAGTTGAGACGATGTTGTAACCATCCATTTTTGGTTATGTGGTGGGTGCGGCAATCTCGTTAAAATTCTCCTACTTGTTTTCTCTTCCCAATTTCCATATCTCTCGTTTACTTGTCCTTTCTAATGGCGAATTGCCTCAAATATGCAGTGGAAGTAATACAGAGAAATATGCAGACTTGGGCAGACTTGCAAGGAAATTTCTCGAGTCTAGTACTGAGTCGGCCAACAAATGCAGCCAAAATAATCCACAGCAACAAGCACAGTGGAACAAAATTGCAAGTAAATTCCTTCTGAATATTGAATCTACTTCGCACTCTCTACAATCTCGTGCATATGTAGAGGAGGTTTTGGACCGTATTCAAAAGGGTGATCCCATAGAATGCCCTATATGCATGGAGTCGCCAGATGATCCTGTGTTTACACCATGTGCACATAGGTTCTGTAGAGAATGCCTATATGGTCACTGGGGGACCTCAGAGGGCGGTAAATGCGCCATCTGTCGTCAACAACTCAAGAAAAGTGATCTGATGACTTGCCCATCCGAAAGCCCTTTCAAGGTTGATATTGAGAACAATTTGAGTGTGTCTTCAAAAGTTTCAAAGCTCTTGGATTTCTTGCGAGATATTCAGAAGTCACCCACTGGTGAAAAAAGTATTGTGTTTAGCCAGTGGACTTCATTTTTTGATCTGTTGGAGAATCCATTGAGAGCGAAAGGAATTGGTTATTTAAGATATGATGGAAAATTGACTCAGAAACAGAGGGAGAAAGTCTTGAATGAATTTAACGTGACAAAAGAGAAAAGGGTAAGTGAGGTCAACATGAAGTTTTGAGCTATTTCCATTTCCAATGACAATATCTTACCTGAATCACTGATTTTTTATTTTTTTCCTTCCTCATTGTTTCAGGTTTTGTTGATGTCACTAAAGGCTGGTGGCGTAGGGTTGAACTTAACTGCAGCCTCAAATGTTTTCCTTATGGTAACTATGCTTGTTTCCATTCTCTCCCTCAACTCAACCTACGGAACTATTTTCCTGGGAGTGTGTTAACTCTTTGTAATGATTATGCAGGATCCATGGTGGAATCCTGCAGTTGAGGAGCAAGCAATAATGAGAATTCATCGCATAGGACAAAAGCGAAAGGTTATTATTAGAAGATTCATCGTCAAGGTTAGTAAATGCATTTTCTCAACTAGCTTAGAAACGTTAGCTTTCTGCATTCCTTTCCATATTTGGCCTTTGGCTTTGAAAGTTAAATCGTCCCTATTTTGCTAAACAGTGGCACTTATTATGCTTGATAAACAGCAGTTATGGCCCCTTTGACTATACTCGCTCAACTACTACAGCTATTAGTCAAATGTTATGCAATAATCAGTATTTTATGCTTTTGAGCTTTGATCTCTTGCCCTAGTTTCTTGGGTTAGCATTGTCTTATACGGAAAAGGCATCTTTTCTCATTGTTCATGTCTTCCTCAAGTTATAACACGTGGTCCTTTTGTCGTGTCACATTTTGCCTTGAATAAACTTTTCTGCACCTGGTTTCAGTGTGCACATTCTTGTGTTTTCTTTTAGCTTGTGTTTCAACTAATTGGGAAGAGTCATTTGTTGTGGGTGTTATGAACAGGACACGGTGGAAGATCGTTTGCAACAAGTCCAGGCCAAGAAGCAGAGGATGATATCTGGTGCCCTTACAGATGACGAGGTTCGGACTGCCAGGATTCAAGACCTCAAAATGCTCTTCACATGAGATGATGTATTTTGAAGCAGATGACTTTGGTCAATTGTCTAGTCTTTTTATTTTATTTTATTTTATTTTTCGGGGTATATTATTGTCCAGTGACTTAGATCTACAAATCAAGCATATTTTGTATAGGCGGTAGGGTCCTACAAATGGGCTTCTTTCTCCTTTATTTGCATATGATAGAGTAGTATGAACTCTGAAAGAAAGAAGCTCAGTTTTGTAAATCTTGATGCGTTAGCAATTAAAAGTGGCCAGTGACTTGAATGGATGGAGTGTTGTTTTGGACCAAATTAGCTCGAATCATTTCATAGCCGTTCAAATGGTATCAGAGGGTTTAGATTAAAGATAAAGAAATTATATTTTTGACCCAAAAGATCTCATAATTAAAATATTAGATTTATAATTTGATCTCTAAATTTAATTTTCAATTTTTATTTGCAATGAATTTTAAAGTTTATTATTTATAAAACCTGATTAATTAATTGTTAATAATTTATCATCCTTGTCTTGTCTTTCCTCAATGCCACGAGTGGTGTGGTAGTGGAAAAGAGGCTCGTTGTTGCTGCATATGGCTGAATTAATGTCTCATTAATCATACAAAAAGGGAATAATTGTAAATTACTGTATTAACACATTTTTTTTTTCTGACGAGTCTCAACTTTTTAAAGTTATTTCTTTTGGCCCATACCAAATTGGTTACCAAGCAAGGCCCGTCTAGTTTAGCACGCTGCTTAAAAGTGACCTACTTTCTGTTTGGTCTCCAGCAGCTCCCTCCAACATTGAATTATTTATTGAGAAAAAAAATCCGAAACTTGGTATAAAATTTATTACTTTTTTGCGTAAGAGATACCTGCAATGCCAACTTTATACATTGTTAAATGAAAACACTTCTCGGCTCTGAAACAAAAATGTTGGAATTCCCTGCTGAGTTTTTTTTTTCCCCGTAAATTGAGTTAAAACGGTATTTTCGAGTAAATCTAGTCCTTCCTTTTGTAGTTTTATGTTTTCTAGTGGAGGGTGTATGGATTCAATCTCTATTCCTTTCGAGGTTTCCCATCGTTGGGTGGTATACATTGTCACAACCAAAAAAAATAAATAAATAAAGAAGAGGGCATCTCGCATGAGACACAAGATGCATCTCGCGTGAGACAATAGACTGGAAAGGCATAGATAGTTTTTGGAGGTCATCTCGCATGAGACGAGTGCGAGAATTAGTCCCACATCGGTTAACGCTGTAGAAGGGGTTCTCCTCCTCCCCCTATATACATAGACGCTTTCCGTAAGTGTTTAGACTTGCTAATTCACTCTAAAAGTTTGAGAAGTCACACTCTTGTGAGACTTTTCGCTCCAGTTATATTTTATTTCTTTTCTCCCTCTCGTCTTCCGTTTGTGGGGAAGCAGTGCCTCCACGTAGGGTGTAGGAGCTCCCAGCTTAGTGCTCTTTAGCGTTTAACCATTTTAGGTGAGTGACATTCTTCACGGTCTATTTTAGACCATGTAGTTATTTTTTAAAATTTATTTATTTATTTTATTTTTATTTATTTATGCATATTTTATAAAATCCTAGGAGGTGAAATTTATTATTTTAATTACGTATTTATGAAGTTAGTTATTCTTTTATTTAGTTAGATATTTTCTCATGATTATTTATTTACAACCAATCTCTAGAGTAAAAGAAAAAAAAATTGACTATCCTAGGATTTTGATAAACATTGAAGTAAAAAGTGAAAATGCACATACCGCTTGATAGAAAAATGATTACAAAGCACAATGCCACTTAAAATTAAGCCAAGTAACCCTAAAATTCCCTTTTCTCCACCAAACACAATTAGATTTTGAGATTGGGGGTTTTCAGGTGTTTGTGATGAGTATGGGTAGAAGGAAGTGAAAAAATGACGAGGGATGATTGACGCGTGCAAAAGTGTTGCTTGCTTCTGCGTGTGTCAAATAACAATTTATAAAATTGATGTTATCCCCAAATTAATATAGACGTAGTAAAGTGGGATCAACTTGGGTCATCTCAAAGGAGTTGTTGCAAAAATCAATTCTATTCTACTTATGAACTTAAATAGTGGGTTGAAATGGGTTTGTCAAGAACAAATTAATAATGGAAAAACAAATAAATTAAAAACACATTGGCACAAGAATTAACTTGATGATCATGACGTGCAATTCACACATAAACTAAAAAGTTTTCGGTTTATGACTAATTTTGGTTGTGGTGCAATCGCGACCAACAACATGGCTTCACTTAACAATCGTTAAGAGTATAATTAGTTCACTTGTGGTTGAGTCATCATCATGACATCATAAATGTGAAACTAATCTCGAACCCAATTGAATTAGTTTAGGCATCAATTGACACCTTAGTTCCCAATCTCAAACCAAACATACAATCATATGATAAGTTCACACAATTATAATTCATGATAATGCAATATAATTATGCAAAAGGTGGATAAAAGAATTAGAAAAGCAAACCAGAATTTTATTGCTAAATGAACTCAAAGTATTGCATGAAGTCAAGACCTCCTTGGCCAATGTTTAAGTTCGTCTCCTCAATTGAGGAATAAGCAAAAGCAAAATGCATAAAATTAAATTACAAAGTAGATCCTATATTACTAAGGGAAAAGAGAGATAATCCTCAATCAACCCTGGGCAACTTACAAAACTAAAAATCCAAAAATAAAGCTGAGCTAGGGAATGTAAAAGTGAGAAAAGGAAAGTGATGGGACGAACGGTGTCTTCAAATTAGAATGTGATTCTTATATTTATAGATTGAGCTATGTTGAAGAGTCACAATGGTGTTGCATCAAAAACTGTGTAGGAGAACACGTCAGAACATGTCAAAAGATGTGTCAGATCACTATATCAATATCTTGATTGTTATAGTGATCTACATTACTATGACAATCCTTACATCAATGTGACAATGTCCAGGGAGGTTGCTAGCTTTCTTTGCTTCACTCCTTCGTTAAATTTTACCTAAAACACTCTCACACAGAGGAGATCAAATGCTACAAGAACAATTATCACAAAAATCCCTTAATTAATGCAAATTAACAAGTATTTACAAAATCATGTCTAAAGAGACCAAAGTTGAAAAACGAAGTAATTGCATGGTTCTTAATCATAAAATCTATGCAAAACATCTAATTATAGAGGAAAAGATAGGTGCACAACTAGCACATATCAAATACCCCTACACTTAAATATTTGTGTGTCCTCATGCAACAACTAAAATGGAGCTATGGACACATTATCAAAACAAAACGAAGGAGGAAACCTCTAGAGATGAAAATTACAAAGGTGCAAAAAAAAAAAAAAGACCAATGGCAATTAGGTGAAATCACAAACAAGAATGGAATCCTTGGTGGGTGTAGGGGGGATTTGTCAAAAGTAAAGAAGAATTGATATTGTGTTGAAGGGTTGGAAACGGTCTTGCACACATATGTTTCTTTCTCTTTCATTCACTATTTTTTTTTAATCCCACATGGAATTGAATTTTGTACATTTTCCTTTGGGGAGCTTCCATTTAAGTGTCAAGTCATGGGAGAAAGTTTCTTTAGGTGCACAAGTTTGACTAATAAAGGTTTCCTTTGCTTTTGAGGCATAACAAAATTTTTGTTTGACTTTTTCATCAATTTGTATATTTGTGGTCTTTCTTCCCCGAACTTAGCAATTTACAACCTCAATCACCCCCCCCCCCCACATACACACTTAAACTGTTGTTAGTCCTTGAGACAAACTCCTACACTTATGTTCTTCCACACATAATGACATAACCAAAACGCTCCTAAACTCTAGAGATAGGGAAAAAAAGTCATGGTTTTTAGCTTTTATTGACTCAAGTTGTGCTTTCAAAACAAAAATGGGAATAAGGCTCAAACATGGCTAACAAGGGGCAAAAAATCTTGGGTTGGCAACAAGAATTAAGTGAAGTTATAGAAATGGAAACATCCAAGTGCGCACACAACAAAGAAGAGGAGTGACATGCAATATTACCATCCTATAAAATAAGGCTCAAAATCTCACATGGGGTAAATCCAATCAAGTGAAACATGCTTTCAAAAACCATTTTATGGTTGTTCAAAAAAATGACAAATGCCAAGAACAAAATATGTGCAACCAAAGTGTAATCAATGAACTAACTACAATTCCTCTAATATTTTATCAAGGCATGCGAACTAAGACTACTCAACTTATTAAATAAATGGAAAAATGCAAATTCCTAAATCTAAAACTACCCCACAATCTACACAATAAGCCAAAAGATCTTCTCCCATACTTACAAAAGTGCACATGTTTAGTGCCCAATTGTTCCAACAAAAAACAACTTAGTTTGCCTTCCCTTGGATTATTGTGGCAAATCATATTACTGTGATGGATCTTTTGTATTTTGATAGAGCAAGTGCAGGTTTATGAGAACTACTTTTATGCTGTTTATTTTCTTAGGATGTTGATGATTATTCTAGGGTATTGGTCTCATAGTATGAACTCAGCTGCTATACTACTATTTATGATTACAAGGTTATTGAGTATATGTTGACGTACATATGATTATCAGCTGATTTATGTTTCCAATTACCCACGATTCAATGCCTTATGTTTTACTTCTATTCAATTTTGCAATAAAAAGCATGTGTTTTTGAAAGTGTATTCAAAAGTTTAAAATTGTCCATACTTTCAATAACTATTTTCTAACTAAAAGTAAAGTAAAGTAAAACCAAAACATAATTGCTAATAAGCATTAAATACGACTTAAGCGTATTTAGTTAATTAATGGTGTTATAGTATAAAAGAAGTGTGTCCAATATATATATATATATATATTTGTAATTGTGTCCAAATATCTTAAATATCTTAACTACAAAGAAGTACAATGTTGAGCGGCAAAAAGAAAGGGAAATCAAATGTGTTAACAAAGAGAGTCAAGTTCTCTTTCTTGACTAAAACAACTTTGTTAGACCATTTATCCAAAACATCAAGAGGAACATGGGTCCCGTTCATGCTCCCAACTTTTAGAGTTTTGTTGTTATTATTTTGAGTGGTTATATCACTACAAGAATAAAGGCATGTAGCAGCGGTTAAAAATGCATACTTGCAGCGGTTATGAATCGCCACTAAAAGCCTGTCGTGGTGGTTCTATTACCACCGTTAAATCCGCCGTTGGCAGGCATGTGGCGGCAATTCCAGACAACCGCTGGTGCAATTTTGTGGCGGCCGCAAAATTTAGTATCTAAACTTTGAAAAAGATTGCAGCGGTTTATAACCACCGCAATTTTTTATATTTTGAAATTTTGTTTTTCTTTTGCAACAGTTCATAACGACCACTAAATTCAACCAAATTTTGTTAAAAAAATTTTGGTTTATTTTTTAACTATATTTTGTTTTTTCTCCAAACTTCAGTCATGCAACATAATAAAGATTTGTATAATAAGCAAATAATAAAGCCAAACTTCCAAAAGTGGGAACCAAAATTTAGAGAGGTACACATCAGGAACTAAAATCAAAGAAGAAAAGAAATCAGGACAATATATGAATCCTTCTATAACTTGCAATAAACACGAAGGTAAAACACTCAGCATACTTGCAAGCCCAAACTGTGCATGTTTCTACGAAGACAACAACTATCATGCATGCACTAAGGGGGCAGTAATTTTTTGCCTCATGAACAACTACGATTAAGGGTGTCAAAACGGGCGGGCCCGGCCCATTTAGGCCCGGCCGTTAAGGCCCGACTTGTTAAGGCCCGCGGGTCTAAACAGGCTAGGCCAAAAATATGCATATTTTTTAAGCCCAGCTCGTTTATGGTCGGTCCGCGGGCCTAAACGGGCCGCCCATCAGCCCATTTATTTTTTAAAAAATATTTAAAAATTTAAAAAAATTCAAAAAAGTCTAAAAAAAGTTCAAAAAATTCAAAAAAAACTATTTATAAAAAATTCACGGGTAAACGGGCCAGCCCGCGGGCCAAACGGGTCGGGCTTAAACGGGCCGGTTCAATTTTTTTTCAAATTTTCGCGGACCTATTTTTTGCATGTAAAGCCCGTCCATTTAACCGGGTAAACGAGCTGGGCCCATTTTGACAGCCCTAACTACAATAACTCAACATTCTAATATTCTATCTATATTTATAAACACTAAACTCTATGCCTTCTATCTATTTATGAGCAAGGAGATTATCACTAATCAATCATAGTTGTGTGATCATTGCACCATAAGCATGATATCTCTTCCACCTCGATCAAATTTCAAAGAATTTTATCAAATTCTCAACACAACTGATTCACACTAGAAACACAGAAGCAACTTTAATTTTCTTCCCTAAAAGTAAGGATGACAAATTCCTTCGGTTGACATCTAGGAAATAACCTTAGAAAAATAGTTGTTGGTTTGAACAATTAAACCTCAATCAAAGAAGAAACATTGTAGAAGAGAAAAAGAACAATTATTTTTGAATGTCATTGCTAAATGAATTGGAGAATAAAGCAGCATTTTTGTTAACAGAAACACAATGCAAGAAACAAAGTTTGTGCATTATTAATGGTGTATGTATGTGTGTATAAAATTGAGTGTACATGTAGCATTTTTGTATTAAGATACTAACACGGATCGTATCAAAATTGTCAATTTGCGATACGTATCTTAAGATACATATCGCATATCATAAGATAAACAACTATTTGCGTGTATTACGCTGAATTATTTTAATATATTTGTTTCTACTATAGTAAATTTGAACATGTATAACTATCAACAATTTTGTTTAAGTTTTTAACAATAATTTTGAAAAAATAAAACAAAATTTAGAGAGTTTTTTATAAGAAAAAAATTAAATAGTATTTATGTTAATTGTTGGGAAATTCCAAACATTTGAACTTGAAAAGATTATATTACAGAATTGATTTGATATTTATGTTCAAATATTTAATTTTTTAAACAATTATGAATGATGTTTATTTTAGATGTGAGAGAATGCTAAAATATAAATTAAAAAAATATTTATTAAGTTCTAAAAGTTTAGTGAAATTAGCTTTGACAGAAAATTTTCCTCCAAAAGTAGTAGTAGTAGGAAAAATTCAGATATTTTGTTAATATAGAATATAGATTATAAAAGATGAGGATAAGAGTTAATCAAAAGAAAAATTCATTAAACTTGAATGGTGGAGTAATAAAAAGTCATAATTAAAATGAAATTATAAAAAAATTAAATTTAAAATAATCAAAATTTGAGTTGATATTCTATTTTTATCTTAATCTGTTCTGATTTGTTTGAAATTTTAATTTTTAATAAATATTGTAGATACTGATACTTGTAGCGATATCGCAAATACTGTTTACATACTATTAAAATATATAACCATATTAAGATACTAACACGGATCGTATCAAAATTGTCAATTTAAGATATGTATTATTTTTTTGGTAGACTTAAGATATGTATTATTAACAACTATTTTTGTGTATTACACTGAGTTATGTTAATGTATTATTTCTACTATTGTAAATTTGAACATGTAAAGCTAAGCAACAATTTTGTTCAAGTATATAAGAATAATTTTGAAAAATAAGATAAAATTTATAGATTTTTTTAATAATTAAAAATTAAATAGTATTTGTGTTAGTTGTTGGGAAATTCAAAACATTTGAATTTGAAAAGATTATATTAGAGAATTGATTGGAAACTTATGTTCGAATATTTAATTTTTTAAACAATTCTGAATGATGTTTATTTTAGATGTGAGATAAATACTACAATATAAATTAAAAATTATATAGTAAGTTTCAAAAGTTTAGTGAAATTAGCTTTGGTGGAAAAAATTTCTCCAAAACAAGGTGGGAAAAACTAACAGATTTGCGACGACATTTGTGATGAAAGTCTTTCTGGGACGGAATTTGCGGGGGAATGTGTTGTTGCTAAGGATATTTTTATAGAAATTTTTATACATTTGCGACGACATAGTCTGACTAAAACATTTAATTTATTTTTTTGTTTTTATTTTGTGTCATTTGCTGAAGAATATTCCGCCCAAAATATGCTCTGTTGCAAATTTTGACACTAATTCCACCACAAACAATTTCATCGCAAATTTATTCCGCCGCAAAAAAATATTTTTATCTTAAATGCCGTCGCAAATTTGCACCAATACACATCCGCCGCAAATGTTCCACCGCTAATCAATGTTTTTCTAGTAGTGATATGAACTTACACATAGTATGATATCATTAATTAAAAATTATTTTATGTCTATAAATATATACATATTATAAAAATCAATAGATTATACCACTTATGTGTAGGGTTCAACCTAGGATTCATGACAACTATACTATCATTACTCTAGCATGTCCTACACCCACTGAAAATGGTTGTTATGCATAATTGTGTCTCTTGAGTCTTTGTTTCATCTCTGAAATTCTTTTCATTGCAGTAGTTTCTTTTTTTGACAGCTTTGATCCTTTATTTATTTATAAAAAAAAAAAATTGGCTTTTGATTCCCCAAATTGACAAATTTGAGTTAGAATCTGTGGTGAAAAATCTTTAACTCGTTATTGATCAAATTTTTTATAAAATAGATTAAGAAAATATAATTTCCTAGCCTAACCTCCCTTCCCAATGACAAGTCACCTTTGACAAAGGTACTTCATCTTAGAGCAACTCTAGCATGGGTAAAAAAGTGAATCCCAATTCCTTAGCTACAGTGTCTTATAAGTTGGGACAAGAACGCACTACAGGAAGAAAAAAGAAAAGATCCAAAAAGTGTATTTAAAGTGGGACGTAGGGACCAGTCCCATTTTCTTTGAACCAATAGTATGATAACACTTATATATTAATATATTATATTTTAATAATATAAAAAAATATATGTGAAATCATAATAGGGACCAAAATTAGTCCCTTATAGAGAGAAAAGTCCTACTTAAGGTTGCCATATAATAGTGACGCCTGCATGACCCAGTTCTTGAGGACTGAAAAACTTCTCAAGCAAGTGCCAAACCAAGTACATACGGCAAGAATTACATATAAAATTGAAAACCAGAGAGAGAGAGAGAGAAAAATAAATTAACTACTGATAGTTATAATGGTCCATATCACGACCCTTTTTTGTGTTTTCTTAGTAAGATAAAGAAAATGGCCCAGACGTAATTCCAGCATGATATGTTATTTGTGGTTCCTGTTTTCTATCTTCCTAATCACTCTCTAGTTCATCGAAATTCCTTCCAATTTGTTTAGTCATTTTTTTTTCGTACTCATAGTTTTTGTTATCCGTAACCAATTACTATGGATGGTCCTAATTAAACACTTGCATTGAATTTTAACGTCACATATTAGATCACTTAATCTCGCACATTAATTAGTTTACAGCTAGCAAATTGCTTTTAAATTTACACATCCAACTCATTATTGAGGTAGATAGCATCGGCGGTTACATGATTAAAAAAAAAGAAAATCGGATCAAATGTTCAAGAATATTATTTCACATACTTCTGCCACGAAAGAAAGCGAGAGGCAGAATGACTTATGATTAGTCAGAAAAAGCATGCAGATGTGTGTTAGGTCCAACCTTTCTTTTTGTCCCCATTTGCTTGCCCTTTTACAGAGGATGAGCAAGTATTTTGGTTTTGGTCCCCATGTAAGTCAAGTAACCTTTCACCAATTAAAAAAAACCCAATTCAATGCCCACCAAATCCCACTATGATTTAACTTTTTAACAAATTTCCAGCTTCCTCGTCTTTTCCCCATCCACATTATTTCGTTTAGTCAGTTTTCATCGGAAACACAATTCTTAACAAATCAAAACCACTCCGAATGTTATATACCGCAGGCTATTGCCATGAAATTGAAAGGGGCCCTAGATATTGTGATGTAGATTGACTTCCACCGTTCTTTTTTTCTTCTTCGAAAATTATATTAATGAGGTTTGAATTTAAGATCCCAGACATATTAATCAAGACTCTCACCACTAGACTAATCATAATGGCTTGCACATAAGTTATATAGTATCCTAGTTCGTGAGAAAAATATATATTGTCTTATGAGTTTATTGCCATAGAGAATGTTATTGTTCTTTCCTTGTATTTAGAGATATGTTGTAATTTCTGATTTTTCAGATAATGAAAACCTTCTTAATCTTGTCCTTGGGTTATAGCTCATCATTTGAGAATGTTTTACGCAAAATATATCTTGTGAGTAATATGGTATTTTAATTTTGAGAATAGCTCGCATGTAGGAATGCTTTTCTGGGGTTAAAAGCAAGGTGCTTCATTTGAAAAGAGAAAAGGGAAGGGGAGAAACGTTTTTTTTTTCTCCTTTGAATTTCTTTATAAGCAGGGAAGACCTGTTTAGAGGCAGTTGGTAAAAAGAAAGTGATTTTTATACAGACATTATCACACCAGAAAACTCCACCGCAGCACAAAGAGAGGAGCCACAGAAACACAACTCCAAAAGAAAATGTGCAGAATAAAGTTAGAAGGACAAGTTAAAAGCTAGAAGTTAACGCAGTAATTTAAACTTAGTTAATTGTTTGTTAGTAGAAGTAGAAAAAAATTAGTAGCATACACTTGTAAGAGATTGGTGGGAGAGTTGCGCCAGTCGATGGATCAGATCCTTCTTTCCGATTTGGGACTTGACTTCCTTTGCTTAGCATTCTTTTTCCTAGGGCCTTTGTGGCTAGCTACATATTTTTCCAATTTTCCCTCTTATATGAGTTCTTCTATATATGGCATCCTTCAGGTTGATGCACTTTTTGGTCGTGTTTGTGTGGCATTGTTAAGAGTGTTTCGCTCCTCTTTCATATTTATATGTATTTCCTTGTTCTTCGATTGAACTCATCCAAGTTACGAGGTTGCTCTTCTAATAAATCATCCAGTTAAGCCTTCTAAATAGCAGTGGTGGATCCCCTCCGAGGGAATGGTCGCCTGTGTGGCGAGTTTTCCTTTTGAGGAGTAATTCTACTATACCAAGTTGGACTCTCTCTTGGGGGTGTCACCTCCCGTATGTATTTGCTTCCTTGCTAGGGTTGGAGTCGAATATCGGACGATTCTTCTTACAAAATTTTCCCCTTTCCAAGACTATATATGCTCAAGGTCTTTGAGAATGTCCATCAGACCGCAATCATCTCTGGCGGGTATCTCAATTTGCAAGGTTAACTAATGGCTAGAGGGGTTTTCCTGGTGTTCATTCTAGTCGGAATCGAAGTCGGAATTGACGTATCCATTTAGCAGGATGGAGGAGAAACACGGTACTAAGCATTCCCGTTGTGTTAAACTTTGGTTCTATTGCTGGATTCAGGTTGTCTCAATTTTTCAACTGTATTATGAGATTTACGACATCGACCATGATTCCTGCGTCAAAAGAAAAGGAGATTAAGAAGATACGTTAGAAGTATCGAGGGCTTCTCACACACAACACCAATGTTCTATAGTAATATGCAAGGTTGTCAAAGTTGAGAGTTTAAGTAAATTGGTGAAGTCGCAACAAACTCAAATCGTAAACATGACTTGTAAGCTCGTTACGTAAAACATATATGTTATATACAATATAGTTAGGAATTAAATATGATTAAATGTTTTATTTATAATTGACATTGAATAATGTTAACTTTAAAAAAAATAAAAGAAATATCATAAAGTATACCTTAATGCATGACACTTAGTTGTTATGTCATACTTTATTATGTACATGTATTACTTTATAGTTCTACAAAACATAGTTCAATTATGATAAATATATTAAATTATCTTAATAAACTTGGTAGATATTGTCTAACATAAACAAAATCAGCTAAGTATCTAATAAAGTGACCAAATTTATACCTTTTGAGGTAAACTTGTAGGTAGATTTTAACTCGTAAACTCACTAGTAGAATCAAGAGTTTACTTACACTTATACAATTTTACCTGCAAGAGATTTTACAGGAATGTTAATTGTTTTGTGTAGCATAATCATGTACTCGTAAGATTTTACAAGATAACTCGAGAGTTTAACAACCATGGTAATATGATCGGAAAGATATTACCTAGAATGTGACAAAGAGCTTGGTTGAGCGACCACGTTGGATATCGATCCTGAATGGCATAGAACGTTGATGGGATGATGGTTGTGGGTACCTACAAAGGTACTTCGATACTCAAGTAAAGATTTGTATGAGTCAGAGTAAATTCAGATGGAATGAATATGTTACTTGAGATTTGAGGTTGAGTTATCCTTTTATATCTTGGTTGGTTACACACTTCATAACTTGTACATACAGTGACATGGGATAAGATATGTTAGGCAACTCTCGGAGATCGCGCAATTCGGTTACGGGTTGTTAGTCATGAGTTGTTACTTATCCCCATGTGCTCCTTTTTCTATGTGCATGCATTATACAGAACTTAAGGCATTGTACGAACTCTCAGACTCTATTGGGCTCATGTCAGAGTCCTCTTACATAATAAGATTCTAGATTTACAATAAGATTCTAGATTTACAATAGTATTACGATATTTCCACTTAAATCAAACTACTAATTCTCTAAATCTCCTTTCAAACTATATGGTGTATTCTAAATAGTTTTGTTTGTCAATGCTTACTAATTTTTTAAAGGTCTATTATTTTATATATATGTAGGATTTAAAATATTTTTTTTTACTCAGGCACGACTTAAACACAACTTGAAAACTTTTAAAAATAGTCTGAACATGCCTTGACAAAGCCATATATGAACTTTTTATTTGGATACTTCTTGTCACGTGGGACACAAGTGTCTTCATGTGTCAATTTTATGATATGTCAAATACGCATATACGGTAATTTCATGAAGTGTCTGTATTTTCTAGAGTAATAGTGTAATATATTTTATAGTCCTTGTTTTTAAATTATCTTGTGTTACGGATAGACTTTAAAATTGATATATGTGATGATGTTGGTTACTTTTAATTTAGCTGTCATTATATAGTTTAATTTATATGATAAAAACTATTTGCCTCTAAAGAATTTTCGTAATGTTCGGCCACTATTTTTAAGCAACAATATTGTTAAAAAAAATTAACAAGATCACTTAAAATTTAAAGGGAGCCATTTGCCTTGTTTTTTCCTTTCCTTTTACTCTAGAAGATTTGATAGCAATAGTGCACAATTTAACCAAGAAAGTCTATACAGACTTTGGCCCATATTTGTATCAATTCCCATCTAATTCAGATTAACCTAATTAATTAACTGACACACTATCATGCTAGTACATTAACATTGGCGGTGGGTGTTTTTTTCACACATTGAAATATTGAATGAAGCTCTTGCACCACATGTTAAGTTGGAATATTTTTTTTTCCTGTTCAGTTACATAATGTTGGTCATGTGGGTGGCAAATGTAGCAGTTGTTTTGGAAAACCAAATTTGGCCTTATCGTACGTAGTATAAGTGCATTCTTTAGACCAAAAGTCACATCCAGTCCAATGTTTAATGGATTGTTTGATTAGTTGGGTACGAAGGGACCAAGAAAGTAGCCCTATGTATGGAGGGTTGTGTCGAACTTTCCGTGTGGGTGTGCTAACTTGTTCCTTTCTGACCCTAACGATTTCATTTGTCAAACTACTTTTCCGAAGCTTTCATTATCAGCTCCAACTCCCAGGCAATTTAAGCATTGTGGGCCCGTATATCTCTTCAAATTTATAATTTTAAATATTAGAAAATGCTAACCATTGTTAGCTCTACTTATAAACTAATCCTAACAATTTTACATTTACTTCAAAAGCTCTCAAATTCGGTGAAGAACTTTTGCCTCATTGTTTTCTCTGTTGCGTTCTCTCCTTGCATCATCATTTTATATTCTCATCTCATATTTTGTTTTACAACACAGAACTCTAAAACTAAAATGGAATAATGTTATAGTTATGTAAAGTCATGGTATTTGAGAGCTGTGAAAATGTGAAATTCCACCCTCCACCCCCCCAAAAAAAAAACAGCTCTAACTTTGTAGCTCAGATTCAGAGATGTGCTCAAACAATTATTCTTGTTTTCCTTCACTCTGTGCATATAAAACTTGTATAGTCATACTTATGTATCTAAATTAGCTTATTTCTCTGTAGTTGCAATCCACGCTGAAATTTTAGAAGGGAAAAAAAAAGGACAAACTAAAATTTAAACATTGCAGCATAGTGGACCTCATAATTTGTTATAGACAAGTGACAAGATGTTTATCTTTTTAATGGTCTAAATAATATTACTGATTATGTACTAATGACTTACCTATGTGTTGCACATGATTATAGTATAACCCTTATATTATTGAAGTTCAAAATAAAAATTATGATTATAATATTAAGTTCACGTTTAAAACTGAATAAAATATTTAAAATATTTTACAATGTTACTTTTACAAATCTTTTTTCTTCATTATTAACATATGAAATAGTTAAACTTTTTGAAATTGCCTGCCTTAAGCGTGGTTACTCTTAAAAAAATGTTTGTTTTAAAATTATTTGGAGAGTTAAAAAAAGATATTATGGGTCTATGACTAAAGTTGGCCCAAGGTAAATAAGAAACTGAGTTATGACTAAAGTTGGCCCAAGGTAAATAAGAAACTGAAGTAGACTAATGTTTTCTTTTGAACACATTGACATACTAAGAAAATCACGAAAACAAAATACTAATGCGATGAACAAGTATATAAACTATCCAAGATTAGCAAAATTTTCAATGTAGACAATACTCATCTATTAAATATATAAAGGGGTTCTCTTCTTTAACTATTTTTCGTGCCTAAATCTTTTTTTTTTCCCATGAATAACCTAGAAAATTTTTTATTGACAAATAACATTACAGTGTTTTGTTGACAAATAACTTCTTTTTAGTTTTAAATTATTTTAAAACTATTAACATTTCCACACTCTCGTCTCTTTCTTTATTGCTCTCCATGTTCGTGCATGACACATTAGTTTATAGTATAATTTTTCCTAAAAAAGTACTCATAATTTGTTACAGTGTTCTTAATTAAATTGATTTATTCTTAATTGTTGACGTAAGAACATACAATTTCATATATTTAAGGACGAATCTTAGGATAAATGACAATTTTAGAAATAATATTTCTTGAGCAATTATATGTAGTGATTGTATTATTGTAACTTTAATACTGCTTATAATAAATAATATAATATTTTTAAGCATATATAAAAATATAATTAAAAAATGCAGAATGAAATCTTTTTTAATGAAATTGGTAAATAATCGTAAGACAACATAGGAAAAGAAGTAATAAAGCAAAAATGTTGAATAAAGGAAAACAAAACACACACATAAAGGTAATACAATATTGTCAATCTCTTAATTGACATGTTGATTTGATTTATTAATTTTAAACTTTCTGTACTCAATTTGAGATTAGACACAAGGTCAAAAAAATATAATACAACATCCAACGATATCATTTTCAAAATATATTTTAAAATTGGATGAAATCTAATGAAAAAGTAAAAAAGTTAATTGGACATATTTTTAGAATAAAGCATTGAAACTTGTCATACTAGAATCGAGGTGGGCACGTGTATGTGTATATATAGACGTAACATTAATTAACTTGAATGAAAAAAAAAAAAAGCAAAACAAGTGAGAAGAAAAATATATAAAAAAAATATAAAAAATAATGTGTAATTAATTCATGAATAATATTTTTAAAAAGTAATGGAACAAAAAAAAAGGTTAAGATGGTATTGGAAAGCACCAATTTTACGGTATTGTATAATCAAATACAGTAAAAAAAATCATAAGAAAACATTACATCTTGAATGACATGTTAATTAAAGGTGTTGGAGGAAAATAGATTTATCAAAATGGTTAAATATATAATTATTATCATTCATAAACAACTTAAAAAGTTATAGAAAACATGATGAATTCAACATATAAAATAAAGCAAATAATAAGACAAAAAATGTCTTGTCATTTAGAATAATTATTCTTGTACACCCAGTGCTTGAACACTTGTTGCATACCCACCATATTTTATTAAAACTCTCGGCTAAGTCAGCAAACTGCTCACCCTAACGAACCATGTGCCTTCTTCTAGATAACCGCTTATTCTTCATCTCTCTGCGTTTTCTCACTCTCTACGTTTTGCTCTGGTTTATCATTTTGCTGTTGATTGTTCATTTTTTATTTCTCGATCTATTCTGTGATTTTTGATCTGTTTTGCTATCGTTTCATGGAGTTGTCGACGACGAATCCACTAAATTTCTTTGGCAAGGAGCTGTCGTTCATGGAGTTGTTGTTGGAAAGTTTCAACTATGATACGACGGCACCGCCCTAACCCACATTGTTGGAAGGTAATTATTCAATGAATTATCATACATGACGGTTGTGTCTAAACATAAACAATGGTTATGTCATACAAATTTGTTAGGTTAGGTCTAAAATAAAATGAAAGTTAGGTCTCTTATAATGAAATGGTTGTGTCTTATAATAAAACGATGGTTGTGTCTAGGTTTAAACCAAAGTTAGTTCTACGATTGAATAATGGTTAGGGTCTCTTATAACACAGTCGTTGTGTCTTACTTCACAAAGAGGTTGCTGCATTGCTCCAACATTCCAACTCAAGTTAGGTCTCTTATAATAAAATGGTTGTGTCTTATTATAACACGATGGTTGTGTCTAGGTGTAAACCAAAGTTATGTCTTACAAAGTTGATAAGTTAGGTCTATAATTGAATAATGGTTAGGTCTCTTACAACACAGTTGCTGTGTCTTACTTCATAGAGAGTGTGGTACGTGGCTCCTGATAAGTGCCCAATTTACACAATTTTCAATTCCTAAAATGGCACTTATTTGCATGTGTTTTAAAAGAATTATCTAACTTAATTCCCCTCTTTTGTAGGATTTATAAATATATTTTAAAGATGGATGCAAGCATAATAATCAAGGAAAATCCCATAAAGAATGAAGCATAGAGCAAAGGGATAACAAGCAAGAAAAATATGGAAACCCGCTCTGCGCAGCAGTTAGTAAAAACGCGATAACTTGAGCTACAGATATCGGATTGAGGTGGTTCAAATTGCTACTTAAAGCTAAGAGAGAGATCTACAACTTTGTAGTTTTGACTGAGCTGAGCGCCGGCTGAGCGTCCGCTGAGCGGCCCGACCTAACATTCTGGCCGCCGGCCGCCTTTGAAGACTCAGCCGCCAGCCGCCATCACCTACCACCGCTCAGCGGCCTCACCAACCC
>QANU01059939.1:335155-345259 GCA_003254905.1 Nissolia schottii | reverse complement strand
CGAAAGTGATGACAAGTTAAGAACTGGTGGCGGGCAATCAAACGATAGTTCTATGTAATAAGTAACTGGATGCATGAAACTATGATGTGATTAAAATTCCCAACAAGCTCCGGAACTACCTCTGATTTGTTTCCTATTTTATTTTCCTGTCTTTTATTTATTTAGTCTATTTAAATATAAATCAAATCGCAAATATTTCACCTCATTGTTTAATTAAATGAACTCAAGAACGGTATTTTTACAACTCCCTGTGGGATCGACCATACCCTGTACTGCAATTGGATTCCTTTGGAATCTGAAAGCCGTAAAGTAGGTATGTATATAAATATTTAATTTGAACGACAAAAGCGCATAGAAGCTTTCTACGAGCTTGGCATAGTTGTGACAAAATCTAAGCTGTGTCAAGATCTTAGAAAGTGGTTAAAAAGGCTTTCATCAGCTCCAGCACTCAAACTCAAGTTACCAGTGACGTTAACAATGAAGAAATTGTTTTAATAACATATAACGATAATGCAGCGATGATGATGTCAAACTTTGAAGAACCTGTAGGTATTTTAATGAATGAATTAAATAAAGTTCTTATAAAGTTAATAAGTTAGGTCTACACTTGAATAATGGTTAGGTCTCTTACAACACAATTATTATGTCTTACTTCACAGAGAGTGTGGTATGTGGCTCCAGCACTCAAACTCAAGTTACCACTAACGTTAACAATGAAGAGATTGTTCTAGCAATATATGACGAGAATGCAAGGATGATGGTGTCAAACTTTGAAGAACCTAAAAGTATGTTAATGAATGAATTAAATAAAGTTTAATTGATTATACTGACTAGGTTTAACTTGTAACTACTGTCAGGTCTTTTTTGAATTACATGTTAGGTGTATTTTATTTGATATGCATTTTTTTATGTCTCTATATAGGTGAATCAAGTACAAATATTATTATCCCAACTGTTGGTGTGCAATTTGAGTTTGTTGAGGATGTTTATGATTTTTATAAAGACTATGCAACTAGTGTGGGATTTGAGTGCAAGATTAGAAGCACAGAATCTGATGAATTTGGGGGTTCCGAGGTACCGTCTAATTACATGTGTTAGGGAGGGCAAGAGTCGACCGAAGTTACCACCATCAGAGAGGACGAATCCTTTTGTTGCTACAAATTGCAAGGCCAAGATCATTACATCAAAGAACACTGACAGGGCTTGGGTGATCAACAAAGTTGTTTCGGAGCACTCTCATGCAATAAGTCCATCAAAATCAAGACACTTTGCATCCAACAGATTCATACCAACATTTTCAAAAAGGAGGATTGAGGTAGATGATAGTGCAGGGGTACGGACATTCAAGACTTATAACTCTTTGTTACATGAAGTTGGTGGAGCAAAAAATATTACATTCCCAGATAGGGATGTTAGGAATTTCTTAAGGATGGAAGTTAGAGGTGTTGGGTCGGAATGGAATGGGTAAGCCATGATCCAATACTTTCATAGGATGCAGGTTTAAAATGGCAACTTTTACTATGAAATTCTAAATGATGATGATTGATAGGTGAATCACCCATGCTTTTTGGTGTGATTATAGGAGTCGAGCGACATTCGAATATTTTGGAGATGTGATCTCGTTTGACATGACATGCTTGACCAACATGTACGGTACATTGTTATTTACATGACCAAACTACTTTTATACTTGAGAACTAATCGAAATTATGTATCTAACCTAACCACATAATAACATAAGACATAACATTATGTGATTATAGACCTAACTAATTTTACCAAACCTGACCTAACCGTGTTATTATAGTAGACATAACCGCAGTTATAATTTTATTTGTAGGTACAATATGCCTTTTGCATATTTTGTTGGTGTTAATCATCATGGGAATTCTGTTTTGTAGTTATAATCATCATGGGTTGCTTGCGTATGAAGAGAAAGAATCTTTTGTTTGGCTATTTCAATGTTTCTTGAGATGCATGAAGGGGAAGGCACCATTGAGAATCATAACAGACCAGTGCATGTCAATAAAGCATGGAATTGAAGTAGTGTTCCCCACAACTCATCATTGTTAGTGTATTTGGCTCATATTGAAGAAAGTTTCAGACAAGTTAAAAGGATTCACAGAATATCTAAGCATCAAGGAGGACATTAACAAGGTTGTTTGCAATACACTGTTGAAGAGTTTGAGAGGGAATGAAATGTGCTTGTCGACAAGTATAGTCTTCAAAACAATGCATGGATTTCAGGTATGGTTAGGTCCTTCTGGTATATGTCATTGTGTCTATGTTAACAATGCTATTAGGTCTATACATATATAATGGTTAGGCCTGGTAATATATATTTGTTATTAACGATAAATTTGCACAGGAGTTGATGAAAGCCAATTGTTACACTTTCTCCAATCTTGACATAGTCTGGTTTCCCACAACCGTGCCAAGTTCGTTGAAAGCTTATTTGCGCTTTTGTCGTTCAAATTAAATATATCCTACTTTACGGCTTTCAGATTCACGAGGAATCCTATTGCAGTATAGTCGGGTATAGTCGAATCCACAGAGAGTTGCAAAAATACCTTTCTTGAGTTTCGTTAATTAAACAATAGAGTGAAGGATTGGTAAAGTTGTTGATAGATTAAATATGTAAGTAAACAACATAAAAATAAAGATGCAATAAATCAGAGGTAGATCCAGAGCTTGTTGGGAATTGAATCATATCATAGTTTCATGCATCTAGTTACTTATTACACAGAACTTATCATTTCATTGATTGCCCGCCACCAGTTCTTAACTTGTCATCGCTTTCGCATATGAAAAGATCACAGGTTCCCTTCGTTAAATTTGTTAATTTCTTACACAAACTTTAACAAAGTACGCCAGAGTTATTCCAGATGTTAAAACGGCTAACCTTTATTCCAGTTACGGCAACAAGATTAGATGAAATGATTTAGATCCGACTTTAATGATTGTAACTTTTCATTCACAACGTTCAAGTCTAGAATCTAGCTTAGCATAGCAATATTGATCTTAACTTGGTTATGACTTAATTAATACAACTTTTGTTCATAAAATTAAGTCCCAAATCAAGAACCAAAACTCTGAACAAAGACTAGCATTAAGCATAAAATCATTCAAGCGAATCATAAGAAATAGATAAATTCATATGCAAAAGTTACATGGATACAATGGTACTACAATATTTCATCAAAATCCCAACAACAAGAGGATTAGAAATCCATCTTACAAGAGAATCTCAGAGGCAAGGTTTAGACGCTTACCATGACACGGTTTCACGCCATCATGATAGCGATTCGCCAAGCTTCCTCGATCTCTTGGCTCCTTCACCGGCCTCCTCTTTGTTGCTAAACTAACCTAAGCTTTGAAGTACAATAGAAATGTAAAAGAAATGGACTATGGGTGGAGGAAGGGATGATTCCAATGAGTGGCACGACCTCTTCTATTTATAGGCAAATTCTGATGGCATCGCTCAGCGGTTTGGGTACCATCGTTGAGCGATAAAGGCTTTACTGCTGAGCGATTAACATGTATCAATGAGCGACGTAATCATTTCACGCGGCTTCATAAATGCGCCGGCAGCTTTTGCAGGGCGGCGCCGCCATCCAGGCTGGCTCCAGCTGGCGCATGTAATGCGGCGGCTGCAAGTTGCTCCGGTGGTACAACCGCTGAGCGGTCAACGCACTATCGCTGAGCGGCCTTTGTCTTTAGTGCGCTGAGCGGTCTTACTCTAACTTCGTCTTCTAGCTCTTTTCCACTTTTGCCCTTTTTTCTCCACTCTTTATGGGATCCTTCTTAATTAATCTGCTTGCATCCATCTTGCAAAATATATTATAAACCTACAAAAGATAGAAATTCATTAGATAATTTGTTAAAACATAAGCGAATGAATGCCTTTTTAATAGTAAAAAATTGCATAAATTGGGCACTTATCAGGAGTCTTTAATGATCGCCATAGGTGGGTCCCGGTATACGTTAGAGATGAGTTTTGGGCTGGCATTGCAAGCACACAAAGGAGTGAAAGTATGAATGCATTTTTTGATGGCTTCCTCAACTCAAGTAGCAGTCTTCACCAATTTGTGAACCAATATGATAATGATTAGTTTTGGTATTTTTTTATGTTAATTAAGATGTTTTTGTATGTCAACATAGCGTGGTTAGGTCTCATAATGCTAGGGTGTTAGGTCTTAATTTAATTTCACATCGTATGACACTATTTTATTTGTGTGGTGGTATCAGCGCTTGTCAGGAAGGTTCAAATAGAAGAAGAAGCTGATTTGAAAGAATTTAATACTTTAATTCAATGTGCATCGAAAATTGCATTTGAGAGACAGTTTCAAGCCGAGTACACTATTTCCAAGTATCGAGAGGTGCAAAAAGAATTTTGTGCAAAGACTGATTGCAATGCGATTATGAAGTCACAAGATGAGTTAAGGGTAGTGTACAACGATGGAGCAAGAACATAACTCAAAGACACACTCGCATAAAGAATAGTCGTGATGAAACTCGTGTGCCAGCTATGATAGCTCGTTATGATGAAGCTATTGTGATTGCATACGACCTTGTTGAAGTCGCATCAAGATCTGAACAACGAAGTCGATTTTATATAGAGGGACTAAAGAGCCTTGGGCGATTAATGATGGATATACCATGTGAAGCAGAACAAGCATCGTGTGAGAAACAAGCAACTAATATGATTGATGTTAGGGGCCCAAAACATGTTAGAAGGAAGGGTCACCTAATTAACCTTAGGAAGCAATCTTTAACTGAGAAAGCCTTAAAGAAAGCAATCAAGAAGTCAAAGACTATCTGAATTTATATAAATGAGACCTAACCATTTATTTTAGTCGGACATAACTATTTATTTTATGCAGACACAGCCATTTTCATATTTTAGACACAACCATTTATTTTTATAAGACACAACCATTTATTTTACACAGAAACAACCATTTATTTTCCTCAAACACATACAACCTTTTTATTTTTAGACACAACCGTCCGTAAAATGAGACAACTTTCTTAAACAAGACATAACCAATTTTCTTCCGTGGTTCACTAAGATTTTTCACTAACTATTAAAATTATTAATTATTAGAAAGAAATTTAATTCGTTTAAAAGATGTACGATACACTATTATTTAAAAGATCTAACGACATTAATAAATGAGACATAACCACGTTACTCCATGTGACCCAACCAAATAATTTGATGGGACCTAGCATACAGTGGATTCAGACCTAAATCTCTTCACTAGTACATACCTAACCATATATTTACACGAGACCTAATCGATACAGTAATATATATACAACAATGCGTGAATAAAAAAAATGCATTTTTTTGTGAATAAAATATGTACAAATATTGTACTACACAAACATATAGTTTTTTCTTGAAAAAAAAATAGAATTAGTTGTGTCACTTTCTTTTTGGCACGCCCTTTTTTCCTTTTAGTAGCCATTTGTGTTTGGATCACAGAAAGGGCTACGCTCATTCACACCCGCTTTTTGTTCCCTTTTGTTGTGACGTGTGTTTTTGCTCTACTGCTAATCCATTTATACCAACTGCTCACGCATATTGTTGGATGGATGAAGGAGAATGTCACACAAAATTTGTTTTTGCAAGATGGCACAGCCGATCTGTTAGACAAAACAACATAATTAATATAGACAAAACCTTATTTCAGAATAAGACACATCCTTATTCTTATTACATACGGGGACCTAACCACGGTATTATAGAAGACACAACTGTATAATATAGGCAGACATAACGATGTAACACAATCAGACACAACTGTATAACACAGACAGACACAACCTTTTGATATCATCAGACACAACCATAAAATAGACTCAGACACAGTCACATATCATAATTAGACACAACTATATAATATAGAAAGAAATAACCATTAAAGAAAACAATTAAATTATGCTTACTTCTGTCCAGGTTGGCATTTGTAATCCAGGCATCCATAGCTCCATGTTTTTAATTGTGAACACGCCACAATCATGACTATTATAGAAATAGAAATTGAAATAAGATTAATGCAATTTAATAAAAGTTGTTATAGTAATAAATTGGGCAAGCGAGTAGTTAAAGTGACATATGCATTAGGTTGCTTTGGCATGTCCTACCAAATTAGTTGGAAGCCATCCCCTGTATACTCAAAGTTTGGGTTGACTTTCTTGTACAGCTCCTCTATGTACATACCCTGAAATAATGATATGCTTGTGTTATATTAATTATAAAATTAAAAAAGAAAAAAATTGCGTTTGAAAAATAGTTAGAAATACATATAGCCAAGGTGCAGATCTTCTTCTTATCATCAGCAGGGCACTCATTGTGGAGTGAGCACAAGGAGTATTGTTTACAAGTTATAGTGTCAACTGCAAACAGCCACCAATGCTCGTCTGGGCAAAAAGGGACCATCACCTGCAATAGAATTGGGAATTTATTATTGAAATAAAACAAAATAAATAAATAAATATATAAACTAAAATAGGACAAATATAGTTGTACTTACTCATCGTTTCCCTTTTGCCAACATTGGCTCCCAAAAGTAAGTTTCATAATCAGGAAAGAGTGGTGTGAACTTGCCATCTTCAGACACAATCAAAATATGTATAGAGACATAACTAGTTTGCAATTTCAGACACAACTAATTTGTAATGTCAGACACAACTAGCTTGCATTTTCAGACACAACCAATATGCAATTTTAGACGCAACCAGTAAAATAAAAATAATTTTACTTACAACAACATTGGGGCTCAGATAAAAGACGTCCTGGCTCCACCGGAAATATTCAGGAGCATTATTGAAGATGTAAGTGAGTCAGTGACATAAGTCATAAACTGAATTTAAAGGAAAAAAGTAAAATAAATTAAAATATTCATTTTCAAGATCAATGAGACACAACCATTTTGTTACACGAGATCTAACGGATATACGACAACAGAGCTAAGAGAACAATGATATGGGACCTAACCACTAAACAACATTAGACGTGAGACTTTCATAACAAAAGATCTAACATCTATTCAAAGTGAGACACAACCACATCTGTTACACGAGAAATAACAAATTATGAATGATATAACTAATAAAATAAGTATATAATAACACGAGACCTAATAGAAAGACAATAACATAGCTAATAGGATAACGACGTCAAATCTAACCACTAAACAACATGAGACATAATGCATCTACTACAGAAGACCTAATTAGTATTTAAAATGAGACACAACCAATTCTGTTACGGCAGACATAACCAAATATGAAGAACATACATTAATAAAATAAGCTTACCCAACATCTCCCACTTCTGGCATGGCTTCTACCGGCTCCTCCGAGATCAGAAACCTCGACGGCATGGCTTCTGTCGGCTCCTCCACGATCAGGGACCTCGACGTATTTTGAGGCTCCCATGCGTCCCCCACATCAACCCCATCATCAATCCCAGCAACCTCACCTTCCACATTAACCCATTATACATCATCCACTTGTAGCTTCTCCATTTTTTTTTTGTTGTTTTTTCCCCTTTGATTTTTTTTGGGGGAGCAGGCTCATCATCAGATTTGACATCATTAAGATGCAGTTCCTCATCTAATTTAGCCTATCCCTTCTTCCTCTCGATGACGTTTCGCACGTCACCAATGATGTTTGTGAGAAGCCCCTAAACCAAAAAAAAGAAAAAAAAATCATTAGTTATGAATAAAAAATTACAAAATGCAAAAAAAAAGATCATGTGAAACCCACTATTCCCCAGGTCTTCTCATCACTTAGAAAAGTATATACTAGATTAGATGTCCAGTAGACGATCCACGGGGTTGGTGCTGTTCGAGTTATTGTACTCCTTGAAGCGGGTAGCTTGCGAGTACAGTAGCTGAAATGTAAGAGACATTAACATAAATTTCAGTATACTAGATTTGGACATTTTGTGCAAATATACATAACCAAATAAACAGGAAGACACAATAATATAATGCAAAAAGACACAACCAACTAGCAAACATAGACACCTAACTGTGACGAAGTATGAGACACAACCACTTCAAGCACAGAGATAGAAATATTTCATGCATTTGGACATAACAATAACAGGACAGTAGGCCTAATATCTACAAGAGACACAACCATTAAAATAAAACAATAAGAATAACATACCTACAGAACATACACGCAGCCCTTGCAATTCTTGACTACACCTCCATGGTAGTCCTTTATACCATCCAATAGGAAGCCATGGTTGAAGGACGACCAGTTGTATGCCAAATGGTTTGACACATCAACAATGGCCCGGAGGAGGTCAGCTGACACCTTGTGTGTCATGGTTGGGCATAGAAATTCCTTGACCAGGAGGACCAGGAATGCCTTCCTAAATTTTTCCCCAGTGATTCCTTTACTTATTTCTGATTGTAGGGCGTGGACACTCTTATTTCTGTACAGGGCCACCGTAGACCTTGCCTCGTTAGAGTCAATATATGGGAAGGGCATACCTGTTGCACAACATAAGACAAAGGATTATTTTAATAAAATAAGTAGTACACAAAATAGACAAACAAAACCAAATATAATCATACCTGTTGCTGGCAGCCCTAATACAGCCCCTATGTATTTTACCCGAACTTTGATCTTGTCATTGTTCGACACATCCATGGTGTTTGTAGTGAAGTCATAGTGTTTGATTAGCTGATGCACCAGTAGATGGTTGACAGCAACCTTTGGGACTTGGAGCATTGCCCCAAATCCCATTTCTTGCACTATCTTCTTTTGTGTAGTGGTGAGTGATTCCTCCACAACATGCACTTTTGCCACTAAGCACTTTGACTTGATTATACACTGCATGCAACACAAAGAGGCAAGTTAGTTATCATGTCTTATGTTTATATAAAATGATACACTTTCTAGTCCAAACAAATCATACCTTTTTGTTGTAATCCGCCTTGGACAATTCAGATATGGCGGGTGTTGTCTTCTTGGGTGCCATAGATCTGCAACATGATAAAAGTACACATTAGCAAATATAACATAGAACGACATAACTACAAGACATAACCAAATAAATCAAGAAGACACAAAAATATAATGCAGAAAGACACAACCAACTAGCAAACATAGACCTAACAATGACAAAGTACAAGACACAACCTATTGATTGTGTAGGACATAACTTTGTTGTATATGGGAACATAACCTTGTGTAAAAGACAGACATAGAAGCATTATGAATGTAACCATAGAGCATTACATACTTAACCATAAGTAGACATAACCACGAAAGACAGACACAACCAACTTACCAACACCAGACACAACCATAGTAGAGAACAAGACAACCATTTTTTTACTCAGACACAACCATTTTTTTTTACTCAGACACAACCATTTATTTTACTTAGACACAACCTTTTTCATATTTAGACACAACTGTTCGTAAAATGAGACATAACTTTCTTAAACAAGAAGACATAACCATTATTTAGCCAAACAAAAATAGCAAAATGAAAGACGGACAGAGTTTTTTGTTTGACGATTAACTTGAAAAAAGAAAACGAACTAGTAAGGGTTAGGTCTTACTAGTAGTTACGGAGACAAAAAAGCCTTCCGATGGAAGAGTTGAAAAATGTGGTTGCAGAAGGAGAAAAAAGAAGTAGTGACTGAGAGGAAGACGAGAGGGTGGTGTTCGTGGGATGAAGGTGAGAGGGTGATGAAAGCCTTTTTAACCTCTTTCTCGGATCTTGACACGGCTCAAGTTTTGTCACAACCATGCCAAGCTCGTTGAAAGCTTCTATGCGCTTTTGTCGTTCAAATTAAATTTATATATACATACCTACTTTACGGCTTTCAGATTCCAAAAGGAATCCAATTGCAGTATAGGGTATGGTCGATCCCACAGGGAGTTGTAAAATACCGTTCTTGAGTTCATTTAATTAAACAATAAAGTGAAAGATTTGATAATTTGATAGTTAAATAAATAAGTAAATAAATGACATAAAAAGTAAATAGGAAACAAATCAGAGGTAGTTCCGGAGCTTGTTGGGAATTTTAATCACATTATAGTTTCATGCATCCAGTTACTTAT
>QANU01059939.1:263462-333350 GCA_003254905.1 Nissolia schottii | reverse complement strand
AAAAAAAAAATAGCACTAGCGTGCATTTCTTCTTTCATTATATGTCACTATCCAATATCCCCTTAACCCACTAACAAAATTATTAAAAAAAAGAGGATAACCATACTTTTTTTTATTTTTTATTTCGAAATAACACGAAGTGTCAAGGGCTTTAAGGAATAGAGGGAGTGCTTTTTTTTTTTTTGAATAAATAGACGTATTATTTTTTTTTAATACTAATAGAGGGAGTATTTATCAACTCTTTCCTTAATCCATTATATTTATTTATACTTTTTCGAATTTCTAACATCTCTGAGTCATAATTTCAATGTTGGCACCATTGTCAAAGATCTTGATCTTGATGCCCGTGAACCTCAAGTAACCGTATGGATTTTCTTTTACTTATTCAAAACATAATTAGTTCCTACGTTCTAGTTTCTTACTTCTAAGGTTTATTCTTGACCAAACCAGGCAAAATCAAAAGATCTCTATCACTTATACATTTCCAGGTTGTTGTGTGGAAATTTGAAGTTTAGGTCAACATCCCAAAAGAGAATGGAAAACTAACTATTTGTTGATAAAAAAGAGTGAAAAAGGGTTAAACCATTAACCATACGTTTGGTATAACTCTTTATTTTATTTTGTGCTCAGTCCCGCTTCTTAGTTATGGTTTCATTGTTTCTCAATTTGGCTTCAAATTTTCATTTCAAAGGCAGCCACTTCTACCCAAAAAAAAACCCTACAAAATGAATTGAATAAACTAAGCAAATATAATTTAAAGTAAAACCTCATATTAGTTCTTGACAAAAATATCATCAAACAAATTTATCTCTAGCTAATGAAGAATCTTTAAATAGTTTTTAAATTGGATCAAATCAATTTTTTTATGCAAAACTAATATGTTTAATAAAAATATTTTCAAAAACTAATTTGCTGGTAAAAAAGAATAGGGAGAAACTAAGGTTATTTGTTAAGAAGTTTAAAATAAAATTATTTTATTAAAATTATAAACTTTTGAAGTTTTTAGTGCATTGAATGTACTGAAAACACTAAAAGCTTTTTTTTTATTTTAAAATTTTTAATAAGTGAAAAAAAAACCAAAAGATTAAGGTAGCATAACTCGTATTTTTAAGCAGTTATATATAGAGGTTTTTATTTTATTTTTTGAGAGTAAATTTGTCAGATCATATTTTTTTCGAAGGAGCAATGTGAGATTTACTCTCTGATTTAATACTCCTCCATTTTTTTTTTGTTCATCTTTTTTACTTTGGTATTTCTATAAATACTTATCCACTTCTTAAATTTAGACAACATTAACTTTATTTTCTTATGTATCGTTATTAAATAAATACTTTCTGTGTTATGTTTATACATTAGTAATAAGTGCAACCACTCACATTATCTCTATATTAAATAAGAGTAATTGTGTAAAGTATTATCAATTTTTTTATTTTTTATATTTTTTTTATCATTTATTTAATACGCATGCATAATTCAAAGTGGACAAGTAAGAAAAAAAAGAGGGAGCAATACATCAATGTTTAGGAAATTAGACAATTATATTAAAAAAACAAATACAAAAATAAAGGTGGATAATTATTTATAAACGGAAAGAGTTATGTAGTATAACTCATTTTTGTAGTTAGTATTTGGAGTTTTTTATTTTTTAAGAGTAAATACTTCAGATCATATTTTTCATGAAGGAGCAATCTCGGATCTACTATCTAATTTAATCAAAAATGTTATTTGAACATCAATATTGATGTAGGCACCAAATCCCTTTCACATATACATCGTGGACCCACACTCACATCATGTGCATCAATATTAATATAGACATTAAATTCCCTCTCTCACATACACCATGGGCTCACACTCACATCATATGATATTAGTGTAAGCCCATAATGTGTGTGACAGGAGAACTTGGTGTCTATACTAATATTAGTATTCAAATAACGCTAATATAATTTAATAGGTAACGTTTTCATCGTACATCTTAAAAGTTTCACGTTGAATGTACATCCTACATGACCTAATATTACAGGTTCTCTTTTTTTAAATTTGTTTATTTTATTATTACAAAAGACTATTATATTCTTTATTCCAAACCAAATTTTCTTCTCTCACCAATCTCCTTCTCCACTTATTCAATTTCCCATGTCAATACAAATTCATTTCCCTATCATGTGAAGATGGATGTGACTAGTGTTATGTTTTTTTTTTTGGAGGAGTAGATTCCCCATTTGATTGAGTATGAGTTGGAGAAAAAACAGAGTTTGTAGAGAATGTTCCATCATCATCATTCATCAAAGATTAACTTAATTTTTCAATTACCCATTTCAAATTCTTAAGATTTCGGAAACATTCACACAGATCATAGGAAGTTTCAATTTTGTTTTCAATTCTACTGTTAATTTTGTAACATAACATCCTCCCCTTCCATGATGTGGCCCAAGCTTTCTAAATGCTTCAACTTCGTTGCCTTGAGAAAGGTGGTGCTGTCAGTTATTCTCCACCGCTGACCTATGCTTAACTGCTAAAAACCTCAGCGACAGAACCACCGTGAATTGTTGGGTGCCCATGATCCACAAACCATGCAAGCCCACCCTCCTCCTCATCCACAACTTCGGAGCCAGCGCCATGTGGCAATACATCGAACACCACCTCGCGTTTTCTCACAAGCATTTTATCAAACACCTTCCTTGCATCACCCAAAAGCTCAAACCTAACATGCACGTGGACCAATCCATTAAGAAAACTCATCAACTCCAAGCCCGAATTTCAAGACATGGGCAAGGCCCTGAAGGGCATCGTCGTAGAGGAAACAAGACATGAAGAGAAATAAGAAGCGTAGTGCAGCGGCTACTCACGATGGCTTGGGCGTGGTTAAGATGGTGGCTTGAAGAAGATGGTTGCTCTATGTGGGCAGTGAGGCAAATTGCGATGGTGGGTGGTTATGAGGTGGGAAGAAATGGTGTGGTGGTTCGAAAGAGAGTTTAATTCAAAGAGTGGTGATAAAGTAGTCTTTTTCATGTAAAAATAAAATTAGTTATCTGTCTAAATTATGTTAAATTATAAATGTTCTCATTTCATGCATTTTTCCTATAAATTGTGTGGCAACGCTACCAATTTAATAAATCCAAATTTCAAAACCCCTGAAATCCACCGTCTACTTTTCAGAATTCTGATATCCCATTTTCAAACAAAACCAGGCACCACCAATCAAATAAAACTCCTCAAACCACACCACACACACACACACACAAAAAAAAAAAAAGGAAAAAAAAAATTGAAAAAAGAGCTTCAGCTACTCTTATAAACTCTTCCATTCATTCCTTCACCACCCATAATATATTACTACCTTGTTCTCTCTTTATCTTTTTCCTTTCCCTCTTCTATTCTCTCTGTGTTGTTATTGCTGCTTAATCAATTACACCCATCATCCTCCCTCTACCCACGCCTCCTCAATTTCTGCAGCATGCTACCCCTCTCTTTGCACACTCCTTCCTCTTCCCATCATTACCACCCAACTTTTCTTTCTGCACCTCTCTGACAACTCCACTATCTCTCCCCATTTTAATTGCTGCGTGCCTTGTTCACAAGCATGCACATAAACAATTCAAGTGCTAATTGATTCCCAGAAAAGAGCACAGCTGACAAGTAAAGTTCTCAACTCCAGCTTCTGAAGCAGCCTGAGCTTCATATGAGTCTTTCCACTCCTCTGGGTTCTGTTCTTCCCGAGGGAGACGAGCCCCGGAGTGATTGAATTTCCTTGAAATCTGCAGCAGATTTTGAAAGGGGCAACCGGTGCGAGTTGCAGCAGCTATGGTTGCAGAAGCTTGGATTGTAAAGATGGGCAACCAGGTGAGCTCCAATCTCAAGCACGCACTCCTCCTCGAAACTTCAACCAAGAGAAAAAAACAGAGCCGCAGAAATTCCCCAGATAGCCGAGAAACCATAGGCATTCTCTCTTTCGAAGTAGCGAACGTGATGTCCAAGACCGTTCACCTCCACAAATCGCTCTCGGACCCCGAGATCTCGAGGCTGAGGAACGAGATCCTGGTCTCCGAGGGCGTGAGGAATCTGGTTTCCTCCGACGAGGGCCACCTCCTGGAGCTCGTCCTGGCGGAGAAGCTCGAGGAGCTGACCCGCATCGCCGGCGTGGTCTCTAGGCTGGGGAAGAAGTGTTCCGAGCCCGCGTTGCAAGGGTTCGAGCACGTGTACGGGGACGTAGTCGGCGGGGCCGTGGACGTGAAGGAACTGGGGTTCTTGGTTAAGCACGTGGAAGGAATTGTGAGGAAAATGGATAGGCATGTTAACGCAACCAGGAGCTTGTACAGTGAGATGGAAGGGCTGAACGAACTGGAGCAAGCCGCGAAGAAGTTCCAGAATAATCAGCACGAGGAGAGTAGGAGGGCGTTCGAGCAGAAACTCGCGTGGCAGAAGCAAGATGTGAGGCACCTTAAGGAGGCCTCGCTCTGGAATCAGACCTTCGATAAGGTCGTCGAGTTGCTGGCCAGGATGGTCTGCACCATTTACGCGAGGGTTTCTGCGCTCTTCGGTGGGGGCTTGCCGGGTGTGCAGAATGGCCATGTTAGTGTTCAGGCGAGTTCCGAGAGGTTGAGACGGAACCAGAGCAAGAAAAATGGATCTCATTCCGGTTCGATTGGAAGCGTGGCTGCAGAGAGGAAGGGGCTTCGGGGAGATGTGAGTAGAGGTCAGTTAGCATCATCGATTCGGCCCCAAGACTTTGGTTTCCCCTGTGGTACTCATCCGGGGAGACTTTTTATGGATTGTCTAAGTTTGAGTAGCTCGGTTTCGAAATTCGATGGTGCTGATGATGGCTATGTTATGAATTGCGAGGAGGACCGATACAGCAGCCGTGTCTCGAGTTTTCGGGTTGGGAATAATGGCGTGAAGCGGGAGCACTTGTGCCATTCTGGTGTTCTAAGTCATACCCAGAGCGGCGTTCCTTCCGCGAGAGATCTAAGGCAGGCCAAATCTGGGGTTCAAGGTTGCTCGGCGTTTGGTCCCAAGAGTAGGCTAACTGTCCATGCTCTTCCTTCCACCCTTGGAGGCTCTGCCCTATCACTGCACTATGCTAATGTCATAATTGTCATAGAGAAGCTGCTTCGCTACCCGCATTTAGTTGGGGAGGAAGCTAGGGACGATCTGTATCACATGCTACCGACGAGCCTAAGGGTGTCTCTTAAGGCCAAACTGAAGCCCTACATCAAGAATTTAGCCATATATGATGCCCCTCTTGCGCATGATTGGAAGGAGAATCTTGATGGGATACTTAGTTGGCTCGCCCCGCTTGCTCACAACACGATCAGGTGGCAGGGTGAACGTAATTTTGAGCAGCACCAGATCGTTAGCCAGACGAATGTTTTGCTGCTCGAGACGCTATACTTTGCCGACAGGGAAAAGACCGAGGAATTAATCTGCGAGGTTCTTGTTGGGTTGAATTACATATGCCGTTATGAGCATCAACAAAATGCTTTGCTGGATTGTGCGAGCAGCTTTGATTATGAGGATTGCGTGGAATGGCAATTGCAGTGTGGGGATTCTTTTCTCAATTGAATGCATTGTAAATTTTGAAGTCCTCAAAACGGTGAGCGTGTTCTTAATTTAAATTACCTTGTGAGTATATCATCTCGATACAATGTGGAATTAGAGGGGCGTGTGCAGTACATAAGCAGTTATAGAGGGACGGAAGAGTGCATACTGAACTTGTAAATTTGTTAATGTACAGATTGCTTGTTGCTTCATTAGAATTATTGTCATGGATAGCACAGAGATTAGTATTGGTGTCTTGATCGTTTAGTTGGTGTTGATTTATTAACGCTTCTAGTTCTATTCAATATTTCTGTATTACTATCAAATTGTAAGGTCTAGTTTTCACTCCTGCGATTCAATTCTTCCTTCAAACTTGTTGAGCGTGTTCAGGATGCCTATTCAGAGAGTGAGTGCATTGTTGAGCATATTCTTGATGCTCATGAAAACTGAATTATAAATTCCTGTCCTTTGATGAGAATTTAGTAAGGGACTTACTGATGGTTGAAATATGCTGCTGAAGTAGTAATTCTGAGGCTGTGTCCATTGGTTATCATGCTATTAAAGATTCTTGTTGCTGTTATAAAATATGCAATTAAATCGCAAAAAATTGGATTTAAAGCATCTTTTGATTGTGTTCTTATCTTGAGAGTCTTTTATATTTGGACTCCTAAAGGGCTAAAACTGATATTTTGTTTTTTTTACACTAGCCATATCGTTTTGAGTGTCATTTATAGGCTAGATTAAAGTTATTATTCTACTCAAGCTCTATGAAATTTAACATTGACAGCTGTTGCATTTCACAATCATTTAAAGATAACAAAGCATCAACTCTACGAAGGTTCTATTATTTTCTTTTACACTAGAAAAAAATATAGTGTCACTCAACGTTGTGAGATCTAGATTCTAGTAGTGTTTGGTTTTTGTCATTGGACAAAAGAGATGGAGACATTGGTGATAAAAATATGTTTGGAGAAGGGGATGGAGATAAAAAGACCCTAAATTATCTGTAAGTTAATTTAATAATTTTCATATCTTCAAAATATGAGAGACGCATAAGGCATGTCTTTACTGCTCTACTGTCTTCGTTCTTTCCGGAATAGGAGCCAAAATGAGATTGTCCATGTAATTACTTGGTCTTTTTCAAACTCTCTTTGTTTCCACTGGAGCCAGACAGGACTGGCCTGTAATGCTGTAGAGGCCGAAATGAGATTACCATATTGATGTAAATGAGGGACTTGTGGTGACAATGTACTATTTAAACTTCTTTACTAAAATAGGAAGATCACAGGACTGCATTGGCTTAAAGTCGCACAGCATAGCCGATCTACCATCTTGTCATCATTGATATTCATTATAACCAAACCTGAACCATCATTAACTTCTGCATGATTTGCTTCCAATGGTTCCAGCAACTCCACATATCAATATTCATGCATTTGTATTCAGACTAAACATTTTCATTTGAGAATCAAACCCAAAATCTGGGATTATGTATGCATATTAAGAACAACAGGAGTTCGGAGAGATTTTTTATAGTAGGAATGCCGTGATATTTCTTGTTTAAGCCAGAAGTGACAGGATCTGAAGTATGTCTGGTACGGTTGAGTGCGTACTTAATTTTTTTTTTTAAAAAATAGAGCGTGTACGGCTTTAGGTGTGGCTGGGTACGTTGCAGGTATGCCAGCTAAACAAAAGTATCTTGCCGGCTGAACAAAAGTATGTCGTTTTGATTTTTTTTTTTTTTAAAGTTTAACTTACTAATCAAACCTTAATAAAAAATGTAATACCTTAATTCCTCATTCAATCCTCTATGTCTCTTCCTTTAATTTGTATCATTATCTCTGGCGCGACCTTGTGTTCGGTAATGCGACTTTGTCTAAAGCGTCGTCGTTTTCCTTCTTCTGAGTCGCATTCAGCAAGGACCACTGTTTTCGGCTACATGACCTTGTCTCTGGCGAGTTCTTGCTCCTCTTCTCTTCTGCTATTTTTTTTTTTTTATAAAAGAATTGAAGAATTATGATTTTGGTTTTTTCTTGTATTGTTGGTTTTGAATTTTATATTTACCTGTACTCTTGATTTTTTAAAAAATTTGTATCTAGTATCCATATCCGTATCTGATGCCGGCAGTGAGCAACATAAGTTTTTGTCTCAGTGGAAACACGCATCAAGATGGGGAGTTTTCATTTCAGATGGCAAACTACCTTGTCAGTTGCTTTAACTAATAATTACTAATTACTAAATCCAGCTGGGAAAGTAGGCGCCGTGCCGTGAAGTGGCATAATGTAGGTGGTTTCATTGTGTATAGAAGAGGGCATTCACTTTGGCAATAAAAGTGCTTTCCAAATATTGTGTGTGGTTGGGTGCCATTAATCTTTTGTGGGGTGTGTGGTGTGTGGTGTTCCCTCCTTTTGAGTTACTTGTTTTGACTAGCGTGGATAACAAATTCAAGGTCCACACTTACTACATTTTTCATTTTTCGTTTGTATTAAAACATAGCCACTCTTGTGTGCAGAAAAAACCGTAACCCATAACCAAGTTTTGAATCAAACGCAAACTATATCATAATAACCAGTTTTATTTTTAAAACAAATCACAATGGTTTTTTTTTATTGAAAAAATTATGGTAAACAATTATTCTCACAATTTGGGGATGAAGTATTAAAAATTATCCCTCCCTAACCAGTGCACTTTTTCAATAATCAAACTTGTATTCTCGTTCTTACAACATACCAAATTATGTATCATTCGCCTAAGAACTTGTTGGTAACAAATCAAAATACTAAACCATTATTTTTTGAGCAAGTTAATTACTGGAATCAATTGCAAAATGTAATTTTGTTCACCGATTAATCTATTGAACCAGAGAGATTAGAGATGAGAGAATTGGAAATGAATGAGAATGAATTGATGATTTGCTTGCTTCACAAGCAAGGCTTATATACATACATCAAGGCAGACTTGCATTGCAAGCTGTCATAACTGAATAATAGAAAACAGATGGCTAAAGGTTTGTTAAATAACTAACTAACTAACCAAACTAAATGAAAATACATTCATTTACTCTAATACTCCCCCTCAAGTTGGAGAATAAATGTCCAATATTCCCAACTTGGAGATCAAATGGTCGAATAAAGGTCTTGGAATGGCCTTGGTGAGGAGATCAGCCACCTGATCCCTGCACTTGACATGTATGAGGCTGATCACACCTTTATTCACCTTGTCTCGTGTGAAATGGCAATCGATCTCAATGTGCTTGGATCTTTCATGAAAGGCTGGATTGTTTGCAATGGCAATTGCAGATTGACTATCACAGAACACACTAGCACGACCAATGGATATTTCAAAATCCTTTAAGAAACTCTGGAGCCAAACCAGCTCACTAGTGACATTAGCCAGAGCCCTATATTCTGCTTCTGCTGAAGACCTGGATACGGTGGCCTGCTTCTTAGATTTCCATGAGACTAGGGAGTCACCAATAAACACACAAAAACCAGTGGTGTTGCGCCTGCTGTCCTTACAACCTCACCAATCAACATCTACATATGCCTGCAACCGAATTGAGGAGTGTGCAAAAAACAGAATTCCCTAGCTAGGAGTCTTCTTCAAATACCTCAACAAATGATGTAAGGCATGCAGGTGTGTGGATCTCGGGCTTGACATATATTGACTGAGCTTGTTGACAGTGAAACAAATGTCTGGCCGTGAGATAGTTAAGTACATTAGGCGACCAATCATCCTTCTGTACAGTGAGGGATCATCCAGCAATTCACCTTCATCTACTGAGAGAACCAACTTGGGATCCATGGGTAAATGCTCGGGCTTGGCATTCAGATACCTTGTATCCTCCAGTAGGCTGAGAGTGTATTTGTGCTGGGACAAAACAATGCCAGCTGAAGATTTGGCTATTTCCAATCCTAAGAAATACTTGAGATCACCAAGAATTTTAAGCTTAAACAGGCTTTCAAGCTGTTGCTGGACCTGCAGAATCCTATCATTGGATGCACTTGCTACAATGATGTCATCAACATAAACCAACAAGACCACTAAGGAGCTGCCTGATCCTTGAGTGAACATAGAGTAATCATTCTTGGACTGTGTGAAGCCATGATTAATCAAAGAGGTAGAGAACTTTGTGAACCATTGTCTAGAAGCCTGTCTTAGGCCATATATGGACTTCTTGAGTCTGCATACCAAATTCTCCCCCTTGTTGTGATAACCCAAGGGTTTTTCCATGTAAACCTCCTCCACTAGATCCCCATTTAGGAATGCACTGTTGATGTCTAGTTGGAGGAAACACCAGCCCTTGATAGCAGCAAGGGAGAGCAAGATTCTCACTGAAGTAAGCTTTGTCACTAGTGAAAAAGTATCTTGAAAGTCTATCCCTGCTTGCTGTGTATAACCCTTGGCCACTAGCCTTGCTTTGTATCGATCCACACTCCCATCAGCTTTGTGCTTAATTTTGTATACTCATCTGCAGCCAATCTTGTGCTTGCCTGCTGGCAAAGGAACCAGGTCCCATGTAGCATTAGATTCCATAGCCTCAATCTCTTCCTTCATGGCCTGCCTCCATTCTGGAAATCTCACTGCTTGATGATAGAAAGAGGGCTCAGGAATAGCATCAACTTGTAGGACAAATTGTTGATCGGAGGGTTGAAGCCTATCATAGGAAAAATGAGCTGAGATAGAGTAAGGGTTACCAACAGATGTTGTTGCAGAGTGGCATTGGTATTATGATAGGTATTGGGGCCTTCTGGATTCCCTTGCGGATCTTCTTGGTGCAGCAAGACTTGGGTCAGCAAGGACTGCTATAGGCTGTGGAGGAACCTGTGATGGTGACATCTTGCTGAGGCAAAGGGATCACTGTCTCAGGAAAAGGATCAGGGATGCTGTGACCTTTATGTTGCAAGTGGAAGGGAAAAACAATTTCATGAAACACCACATTTCTAGAGATGAAAAATTCCCTTGTTTGTAAATTGTACAGCTTATATCCCTTGTAGCCACTGGGATAACCCACAAATACAGCTGCCACTGCCCTTGGCTCAAATTTTGTCCTACCAGCACGTAGAGATAATGCAAAGCACAAGCATCCAAAATTTCTCAACAATACATATGGAGGCATGGTGTCATATAACTTTTGGTAGGGTGATTGATAGTTAAGAACCTTGGCAGGTGTCCAATTGATCAATTGGGTGGCCATGGTGATGCAGTCTCCCCAAAAGGAAATGGGGACTTTGGATTGAAAAAATAGTGCCCTTGCAATGTTCAACAGGTGCTGATGCTTCCTCTCTACCACCGAATTTTGCTGAGGAGTTTGCACACATGAGAACTGATGTATGATGCCTTTAGTCTGCAGAAAAGAACTGATAGCCAGCTCTTTTGCATTGTCACTCTTTACCTGCTTAACCAGCTTATGAAACTGTATCTCAATCATTGTGATAAAATGGATAAGTTGCTGAGATGCATTAGATTTGGATCTTAACAAATATGTCCAAGTAAACCGAGTACAGTCATCCATAATAGTAAGAAAATACCTATGGCCATGACAAGTTGGAGAGTGAAAAGTATCCAAAGTTAAAGTGGCTTGTTGGTCAAAGGTGACCATGAACGACTAATTGGTTTAGTCAAGGAGTACAATGACTCCTTCGCATGAATCTATCATAAAATGCAAAGCCTGTCATGAGAACTGGTTAAGATTTGATTGTCAATTAAGGATGGGAACAAACCTTTCAAGCTAGCACCTAAGAGACTTAATTTGGAGTTGCCTCTAAAGATTAAGGGCAAAATAGAAAGTTTATTATGAGCATGTTTTATTACGATAGTTAGAAGAACGAGTTTCTAATATTATCCATGTGAATAAGAATGGACAACTTAGAAAGTGTATTGATTTTAGAAATTTAAATATAACTATTCTTAAAGATGAAATGTAATACTTGTAGTCGATATTCTAGTTGATGTAGCATCAAGTAATGGAATCTTAACATTTATGGATGGCTATTATAGCTACAACCAAATATTTTTAATTGAAGAAAATATTCATAAAATTGCATTTTGTTGCCCAGGTTCGAGGGTCATTGGAATTTTTGAGTTAGTAGTTATGACATTTGGACTCTTCAAGAATGTTGGGGCTACTTATCAACAAAAGATCATGAATATTATAATATAATATTTGAAAGGAAATGGAGGTTTATATTGGTGATGGGGTCTTTATCAAAATGAAGAAACGTTCCTTAAAAAATAAATCCGATAAAGTGTGAATTCTTTTCTAGAGAAGTTCAAGACTCATTAGAAAACAAACAAGGAAATGATCAAACGAGATCCAAATAGAACCAGCAAAGGTTCCACAAAATATTCAAAGAAACTACAAGATATGAAAAAACCAAAACAAACCACAACACCGTGGAAACCACCTATAAAAATGGACACAACCGACAACTTCCTAAAGTTACTCCATGATGATACCAAAGTTAGATCTATAATTAAAACCCAAGAATTGATATCACTGTAGTAACTGTGAATTTGGGCTTGCAACTGGCAATTTCTTAAGCTTTCTAATACAAAGCCAAGGTATTAAGGCAAATACATAAAACTAAGGCCATAATACAGGCTAGATCTCTAAGAAGATAACAACACGAATAATAAAGATGTTCAAACAACTATCAGTCTATCAACCTAGTTGCTAACTCGGAAAGGTAAATCTATGAAAATACTAGAAACTTTAGTCAATGGAAGTAAAATAATTGAGAAGATGTGAGTATCTATTTGGATTACTACATTATATGTTGTCCTTCAGCATTTGTTAGGTAAGAATGTGTTACTTGAGAATACTATATTAGGGGACTCCATTGAGTCCAGCAAGTGTGCTACAAAAGCCATCAATGAATCAAAGAACCAACACTTAAACAAAACAGAAGTTACTTGTAGAGCAAGTAAAAAGTTAGGTAATTTGGTTAGTAATCCTATTGTACAAGTTAGGTAATCAATTGCTAGAGTTAGTTGGTGCTAGGCTAAAATACTAGTGTATATAAACACTACTTTCTACACAACTAACACTTGAGTTAAATCACAATTCATTCTCCTTCTTGAGCTCTAGCTAGTGCTCCAATTCTTTACTTTCATTATGGTATCAGTGAGAAATCATGCTTGTGCATCATGCACTCAGCTTCATGAAGCCTCAGATTCTTGATTTGTTCTTCAAATCTTGAATTTCATTGAGGTTTCAATCATAAGTGAATGATTCTACCACAAATTTTTCAAGAATCTTAAGCTTATAATTCTCATGATCTCTTTGGAAATTCAATAGGTGAATATGAATCTTTGCATTTATTCCTCAAATTCTCCTTTTCTTCAATTGTTCACAATTTTCTTCCTTCCATGGCTACAAACCTCGCTCAACCACCACATATACCACCTCTACCACCAGTGCCAATTCCTGTGGTTAATCAATTCACAATGGTGCAAATGCAAGAACTCTACAACCTATTCTATATTCATCCAAACAAGAGCCATTCACTTGTGCTTGTCTCTCTAAATCTCTCTGAAAAAAATTATCATCGCTGGCAAAGATAAATGAAAATGAGTCTACTCACGAAGAACAAACTCAAGTTCATCGATCATACATATTTGGAACCTGCACCTGCATATCCATTCTTTCCTTTATGGAAAACTACAATATGATCCATGAATCAAGATATTGCTCAAAAGTGTTTTATTCATAGATAATTCTAATTTTTTGTGGATTGAGCATCAAGAAAGATTTACTCATGCCAGAGGCAATTCTCGTGGTTAATCAATTCACAATGGTGCAAATACAGGAACCCTACAACCCATTCTACATTCATCCAAACAAGAGCCATTCACTTGTGCTTGTATCTTTAAATCTCTATGAAACAAATTACCATAGCTAGAAAAGATAAATGAAAAGGAGTCTACTCAAGAAGAACAAACTTGAATTCATCGATTGCACATATTTGGAACCTGCACTTGCATATCCATACTTTCTTTTGTGGAAACACTGTAATATGATCCATGACTCAGGATATTGGTCAGAAGTGTTTTATTCATAGATAATTCTCATTTGTTGTGGATTGAACATCAAGAAAGATTTACTCATGCAAATATCTTTTGAAGATCAGAATTGTTAGAAGAAATTTTCAATCATAGGAAAGGAGATATTTCTGCCACTCAATATTTTACTAGCTTGAAAATCTTGTTTGATGAGACCAATATTCTTAATCTAATACCTTCCTGTACTTGCAATATCAATTGCATCTATAATGCTCTTCAACAAGTTTGTGATCAGAGGAATAGGGAACAAGTAATTCATCTTAAGGGCCTTAATGATAAATTTACTAGTGCATGATCACAAATCATGCCCATGCCCCCTATCCTTAATCTCAACCATGTTTTACAACTATCATCCAACAAGAATGCCAGTATAATTTTGAACATGGAGGAATCCTTAGTAGACCCTTGGTGAATGTTGCTCAAGGCTCATTTCAGCATCGGTCGTAGCCTAAATCCCAAGAGGTTCCTCATCTCAAAAGAAAGCTCCCAATAAAGGCAAACAATGTACAAATTGTGGTTGTAAAGGCCACACAATTGATATATGTTTCAAGATAATTGGTTGTCTCGTCGTAACGACAAATTTACCAAGGATTCTTCTCAACCCCAAAGAAATGCTTGTGTTGTTATCTCTAATGATGCTAAGGATTATGAAGTTTCATCACAAATCAGTGACAATCAAGAGCACGAATTTGGTTTCAGAGGTGCGGAATATTAACAACTGCTAGCACTTTTGCCTTACACACACTCTAAGCACACATCTGGTCCTCATCAAGCCAAAACCAACCTATCTCAATTCATCAAGCCTCTTCTCAACCATCTAGAAACTTTTCTGTGGCCCAATGGATCATTAATATTGGTGCCACAGACCATATTTCATCATTCCTCACATTATTTACTGTTTACAAAAGAATCATCCCCATCACAGTTAATTTACCTAATGTTTCATCCTTGATTGTTGAATGTTCACGAACCATTCATTTTTCACAAAAATCATATCTTAACTAATGTACTCTATTTACCAAATTTTGCATTCAACCTTACATGGCCATTCATTTTTCATAACAACTTATCTTAACTGATGTCTGTAGGGGATCTCTTGCTATTGCATCCATACATGACCATCATTATTTCTTGACAATTGGTGATGATTTTTCATGGAATACATGAGTATATCCAATGAAAACTAAATTTGAGGTCTCTGCCCTAGTCAAAAGTTATTTTCCAATTTGTCAAAACTCAATTCAACACCACCATCAAAATCATAAGAATCAACAGTGGCCCTGAATTCACTCTCAAACAGATTTACCAGGACCATGGCATCATTCACCATACCTTATATGTTGAAACCCCTCAAAAAATGTCATTATTGAGAAGAAATACTAACACCTACTCAATGTTACTAGATCCCTTCTTTTCCAATCCAAACTACCACATTGTTTTTGGAGTTAAGTAGTAACACATGCTGCTTTTCTCATCAATAGGCTACCGACAACTATATTAGACAATTCCTGTCCATTCACTGTCCTTAACTCTTCCTAACCAGACTACCAAGACCTAAAAGTATTTGGTTCTCTATGCTTTGCCACCATTTTTTTCTAACCACAGGACCAAATTGTCATCTAGAGGCAAAAAATGCATTCTCTTAGGATAGAAAACAAGCACTAAAGGCTATGTACTATATGCTCTCAACTCTAGAGAAATATTCCTATCTAGACATGTTCAATTCTATGAATCTTATTTCCCCTTCCATACCTCAACTCACACATTACCATCCACTCCACCTACAGTTCCCCTACTATCCAACTATACCACCACTCCACTTGATTACACACCACTATCACCCTTACCACAAAACCCTCTTCCTAATAACCCTACACCAGAACCAACTTTAGCTCCAAACTTACTCTTAACAACACCTACAACACCTAAAACAAAATAATTCCAACTAAAACCTGTATCCTAGAAGCAACATGAACCATGCATAGTACCTCCTAACCAAGTCAAAACCTCCACCGCATGCATAAAGCCACCCATTTACCTCCAAAATTACAATGTCAACATACTCTCTCCCTCAGCTGCTGCTCCAACATCTTCAATAGAAAATTCAGGTACATTTCATCTACTAAATAAAGTAATGTCATATAATTCCTTATCCCCTTCATATATGAATTTTATTGTCAATATCTATACGTGCACTAAGCCAAAATCCTACATCCAAGCTGCAAAGAGTGTAAGCGTGTAAAATGCTATGCAGAAAGATATTAAAGCTTTACAAAGAAATTAAAGTTGGGAACTTGTGAGCTTCTCACCATGAAAGAAACCTATCGACAACAAATGGGTGTATAAGATTAAACATAAAGTAGACGACTCAATTGAGAGGTACAAAGCTCATATAGTGGCTAAAGGTATGACGATCCATAGGTTCAGTGACCTTAAAGTGTAGGATAGAATGCTTAAAGTAAACTGGAGTAGGTCTTCACAATAAAAAAAGGTTGACTTTTAGACCTTAGTAGCAACGCTATGGTAGCAAGAGGACACCGTAGCACTAGGAGTTTCTGACACGGGTGCCATAATGCCCTGGTAGCGCCATAGTTTCAGTGTTTGAGCACCTGTGACGACCTTAGAAATCACCACCAGAACGTAAGGGACTAGTTTCCATACAAAAGCCTCTTAACGTGCCACTAATGAAAATGCGCAAAGTTTTATAAACAAATAATAAAATAAACTAAACTTCATAAATGAACTACAATTTTTTTTATAAAATCCTTACATAAATCAATAATTAAAATATGAAAAATGAAAATATGTATCATCCTACTAAAGTTCACTAGAACACTCTACTAACTACACATAAAATAAACTAATTGAATAACTGAAACTAAGAATAACTTCACGACAACGTGAAGCTCACCAAAGGAATGCTACTAACTACTGAAAGAGAGGAACTATATTCTTATCATAGTCTGCAATTGAAACAAATAGATGCGAACATGAGTCATCATCTCAGTGAGTGGGTTCACGACCACATGAGACAATTCATAAACATAGCACATACAATGCATTACATAATATATATCATACATCAAAACATTTATATTAATAATACTTTATAATAAAACATAATCTCTTTCTGAAACATAATCATTAAACCAATGAAGATATCTAGACAGACAGATTCTGAGCATTACAATCTACTTTTAATGCACTACCCAAGTACTTAGGTCTCAATAGGTGATGGTAATCTAGTCTATCCTAGTCCATAGATTCCTGATTGTTGGTTCAATGAACTACCCAAGTACCTAGGTCCCGATAGCTAATGGTAATCTAATCTATCTGAGTCCCTAGATTCCTGATAGTTAGTTCTGATTCTGACTACAATGGTGCCAAGGGTCAACGTACGCTATCGCTGACTTATAGTTCTATCCTAGACATAACTTCCTTAAAAAAACATTCTTAAAACATAATAATTAATAATTGAATTGAAGTTTTTCCTCCTAGGGTTTCATGCAACATGCACATACATTATGCTCATCTTTATGCATAAATAAATAAAAATGGTCTCATGCCTTTGTAAAATAATTTTCATGAGTTCTAAAATATTTTCATAAATATTTTCTATAAATAAAAGACAAAATAATTTTTCAAAATAAAGAGGCATAATTAACTGATCATAAAAAAGCAAACTGAAATTCTAAAACATGCATAAAAATATTTCATAAAAATAATACTAATGGCAACATATACTGTGATTAAACGTCACTCATCTGAAAATGGCTAACGATTAAGGAGAAATGACATTGGGAGCTCCTGACACTCTACATGGAGGCACTACTTCCCTACAGACAAAAGAAAATAAAATAAACTAGAGCTAAAAGAAAGTTCACGCTCGAAGCACAACCTTCAAAGTTTCCTATGTATGTCTCCTTGTCAGTTCATGAATGCCATTCGAAGTTTCGCAGGTCGTGATATCGAACTCTCACGGCAACGCAAGTAAGTAGGTTGTTTCTCATGGCTTATTTTAGCCATTATATTATGTTCATAGTTTTAGCTTGATTTAGACATTTGTAAAAATTAAGAATTTGATTTATGAAGACTGATTTTATGACGTTCATGATTTATGAAATGATGATTTTTGAAAATAAGGATTTATGAAAAGATTTGTGAAAACGTTTTATTGAACCCTTTTATGGCAACACATTTTATTTATGAAAATCATATTTACCATTATGAACATCATGAACTTATTTACCAAATTGTTTATGAAATAGTTTACGAAAGAATTTTGGAAAATCATGAAAACTTATTTTGAAAAGCCATGTGACCATTATTTTATTGCATAACAACCATCATGTTGCATGTGTATGTTCATATATTACAAATGTTATGATCATGTTATTTATTTTAGTTATTAATTATCATGTTTGTGTTGTTATATTTAAATTATTTTTATGGTAATGAGATCTATGATAGAACTGTAAGTCAACGATATTCTACATTAACGCTGATACACCTTGTATGATTGTCATATAGAGCAACTTTCAAACATATAGAATCAGTAGGACAAGATCGTGAAGATCAGACATAAAGCATACTTGTGAAGCCCGACGTCATGAATCATATAGCTTTGGAAAATGGTCTTGATACCCGACAATCGCATCATCATTATGGCCAGATCGTGTTGCTCGAGATCCATCTATCTAGATACCTTCCAAAATGCTATTCGTTATCATGTTTTTATGAAAGCTTATTATTAGTATTACAATATTATAATGTTTTTGCATGATGAGTACTATATGTATTGCATGTGTGTCCATGTTTTAAAATATCCTGTGGGTGCTGTGGGTGATTGCTCGCTCACTAAAGCTCTCCCAGATTTCTCACCTCTCATCTGCCCTTCCAGTTATAGGTTAAGATGTCAGTTGTATTGGTACGAAGATTCTTGAGTCAGCAGTCACCTTAAGGTGAAGCTATCCATAGAACTATGTTAGATTTTATCTTATTTTATAATGAAGTCAGTGTCTAGAGTGCTCTAATCAAGGATGTATAATGATGCTTATATTTTCAAAGTAATAATTGCAAGAGTTTATGTTAATTCAAAAAAGAAAGTTTTAGTTGTTTTTAATTTAAGTTAAAAAGTATGTTTTTATTTATTTATGAAAATCGTTCATAAATGGCTTTCGTAAGGGAACTAGCCCCTTGCATGCTGGTAACGATTTTAGGTAATTAAAAAAGGCTACACATAAGTAGAGGAGTGGACTACTACGATAAATTCTTGCCAGTGGCTAAGATAACACCTTTGAGAGTTCTTTTGGCTGTTGTTTCTACTCATAAGTGGCATCTCCATCAGCTCGATATGGAGGTCTACATGACTCTTCCACCTGGCTTTCCAACAACTGAGCCCAATCAAGTGCGTCACCTCAAGAAATCACTATATGGCCTTAAACAAGCCAATAGACAATGGTTTAACACACTTTATGCTGCTCTTTAATCTATCAAATACACACAATCAATTGTTGATCACAACCTTTTCGTGAAAGCCAATGCAGTGTCTTTCACTGTGCTCCTAGTATATGTTCATGATGTTGTATTAGTAGGAAATGATATCTTAGAAATTGAAAAAGTGAAGACATTTCTCCATTCAAAGTTCAGAATAAAAGATCTCGGGAATCTAAATATTTTCATATGCTTGGAAATTCCTCGCTCCCACAAAGGAATTTCCCTTTGTCAACGAAAATACACCCTCGAGCTCCTAGATGATGCAAGTAATCTAGGTTCCAAAGAAGTCTCAACCCCAATGGATGGTTCCTTACAACTTACTAAGGATTTGGGCGCTCCATTGAGTGACATCTCTAGCTCTAGACCACTCATTGGGAGACTTCTTTATCTCATAACAACTCGACCAAAAATCTCCTATGCTTTCCAACAATTGAGTCAATACCTTAGTGCTCCAATAGATGTCCATCCCAAAGCTGCTATAAGATTCCTTAAATACCTCAAAGCAACTTTGGGAAAAGGGTATCTTATTCTCCTTGATTTTAATCTTCTCTCATATGCTTTTTAGCGACTCTAATTAGCAAACTCTTGCCACTTTGTAACTAGCTACTACAACTTCTTAGGGAATTCATTGGTTTCTTGGAAATCAAATAAGTATAATATAATTTCCAAGTCCTCCAACAAGGTTGAATACCACGCCTTAGCTAACACGATTTGTGAACTGCAATGGCTTACCTACCTTCTCAAGGATTTCCATGTCTTTCCTAAGCCTCCTGCTCCATATATTGTGATCGAAAATAAGCAATTCAAATTGCTCATAATCCCACATTTCATGAGCAAGAAAAGAATATAGAAATCGACACATTTCATGAGCGAGAAAAGAATATAGAAATCTAATGACACGGGACTCATCAAGCTTACCTCAATAATCAGCTCAATGCAACACACGAATATCCTCACCAAGGCTCCTTGTCGCGGACCCTTTTCCTCCATTATTTCTAAGCTTAAGATGGTAGACATCCATACTCTAGCTTGCTGGGAGGGGGGATAGAGGACTCCATTAAGTCCACCTAATGTGCTATAGAAGCCATCAATGAAGTAGAGAAGCAATGCTTAAAAGAAATTGAAGTTACTTGTAGAGCAAGTAATGAGTTAGGTAATTCGATTAGTAGCATTGTACAAGTTTGTTGATCAGTTCGTAGAGTTAGTTAGTTAGTTGGTGTTAGGTAAAAATACCAGTGTATATAAACACTACTTTGTACACAACTAGCACTTGAGTTAAATCATAATTCCAATCCATTCTCCTTCTTGAGCTCAAACTAGAGCTCTAATTCTTCAATTTCATTAGACTACCCTAAACCCAAAACATTAACCTTCTCCATCTATGTCCCTTTTTCTACCACCGCTACCACCACCAACACTACTACTTACCACCCCACCGCCACCATGACAACTATTGCCACCACCCTCACCACCATCATCGTCTCCATTGCCACCAACACTACAACCATTGTTGTCGCCACCATGAATATCATAACCTACCACCTACTACCATCATCACTATCGCCACCACAACCACTATCACCACCTACTACCCACCACTAGTGTTATCGCCACTACCACCGCAATCGCAACATATAGACCAACTTTTATCATTTTAATATTTTATAATCTATACAATATAATAAAAAAAGATACAAGGAAATAACTTCTCATTGGTGTCCAATTTGATTTGTCACTTTTATCGTTATGATTACTACTTATAATAACTATCTATTACTTGCCACTTTTATCCTTACAGTTACCCCTTGAAATGACTACTCACTACAAAAAAAAAAACCATTTGCTTAGTGATAGAGGAATTTTATTTCCAACTTTATTCCTCCATAATGGAACATTGAATCCTAAAAATGTGTAATTTAAGAGTTAAATTACCTTGTTTTACACATTGTTCTCTTTATGCCAAATTGTGAGAATTGTTGCTTAATTTTTCCTTTTATGTTGTTTATGTATTTGGGTTATAACATGTGATGTAGACATGAATTTCTTTCAAGTCTTATATTGTAGGAAAACGAAGAGGAATCCCTACAACTCTCATGAAGAGATGGAAAGCAAAGTCAATTGTCTACTTGGTCATTTTTAGCACGAAAGTGAGAATAATGATGCTGAAATTTCAAATTGGAGTTAGAACAAAAATTGGGGCATGACTTCTTCATCTGAAGTCCAAACGAGACAAATTTTATGTCTTTTTCATGTAGAATTCAAAGATCTACAACTTTTATGGAGACACGAAGAGGTAATCAAACTTTTTGGTCATTTCGAGAAGCTCATAATATTTTGACGCTGATTAGGCTCAAAAATGCGATTTTCGGCCCATTGGCTCGTTTTGGCAAGGCACAATCAAAATTTACATCTATTTAATAATCTAATATCATATTTTAGTCATCTCGGGTTTAATTTTTATATTTTAGGATTAGTCTTCTCTTTCTCTCTCTGTTTTATTCTTCCCCCCTCTCTACACACTCTTTGATTTTGGATTTTACTCGTAACCTCCATCAACGGAAGAGTAGATTGAAGCTTGTGCAAGACCAACACCAAGGATCAAGGATTGTTTGAGGTTTTGATTTATTTATTTATGCAACTCATATTTAGTTTCTATTCCTCTCTTCTCTCATCTCTCTTTTAGATTCCTATAGTCATTTATGCCTTGTATTTATGCAACACATTTATGTGTCACCAACATACAACCCTTATCCGCCACAAGAACCATCATACCTTCCACCTTACCAAGAGCTTGACCCTCCCTCATCTCATCTAATAGATTCATACCTCTACCAAACACCACCACCCGAACCTCCACCATACCCACATGACCCATATCTACTTGATTCCTATCCACCAGAGCCTACATATTGCCAACCCGCACTTGAACTTCCATACCGACCTCCTCTTCACCAACAACAAAGTCCACAACTTCTTGTTCCACCTCTCGATTTTGGAGCAACAATGATTTAGAAGATGATGAGAATGATGTAGAGAACCAAAGGGTGATGTAGGAGAACCAAATGATGATGCAAGATACCCAAAGGATGATACATGAAAATCAAAGGAAATCTGATGCAGATTTGCAAGAGTTGAGATATGAGCTCAATTAATTGGAAGCTAATGACATTGTGGGTGCATCTAATGAGCATTGGAGGGAGGATTACCCTGATAACAAGGTTGTGTGTGTGTGAATACCATATTTTGTCCGAGTTTTCTAATAAAAAATAGCAAAAAAGACCAATAAAAGAACCTTTGTTTTAATTTCTTTTTTTTAAACCTTTTTGTAACTTTTTTCTTATTTTACAAAATCATCACTAATTTAAATTTCACATCTTTTCAAATCATTTTCACTTTCAAATTTCATTTAACTTTTAAAACGCATTTATCTCTAACCAACTTCATTTCTTATTCAAAATTCTCCTTTTTTTTTTGTCTTAACCACACCTCTTTTGATCTCTTAAAATTTTAAATGTCTCTCATATATCCATAACCGATTCAATTCTATCTTATCTTAAAATTCAAGTTCAACTCTCACTCACAATTTGCTATAAATAAGACCCTCACAACATAAGAAAGGGGGAAGGAAAACCGAATCCTCTCCTTCGCGATCTGCAACCATCAACCTTCATCATCCTCATCATCTTATGCCCATATCAACAGAACCCAAATAACCTTCACGGTACAGTAGCCAATAACACACCTAGGCAGCAAGCCATCATCACCTAAATCTTATCACACACCAAAAGCCTCCACCTTCTTCATCTATAGTTATCGTCATTGTCATTAACCATAACACAACCAAACCACCATTGCAACCCCATTCTTTGTCATCATAGATACCACCACTATCAAACATCATCGCCATCCCGAAACTACCACCACAAACCCACCTTCAAAACAAAACCAACCACCATCACATCAACAACCCGTAGCCACCACCAGAACCATCCCTAACCACCAACAACCCACTCAACCATCAGCCACCCCCACATAAAACCATTGTGAACCACAATATAACATTACCAACAATTTAAAATGAGTAGTAATATTGGGTAAACACTTTGTCATTCATCGGCAACGCATCATGGAGTCCATTTGAAGTGAATCCATGATATGCTATAAAGGGAGTGACATGGTGTGTACATTTTTTAAGTGATTTAAATAACATTTTTTATTTAAAAAATGATAACTCGTCTAATATCTAGATTACCAATAATCTTTAGGGGGCATGTGGTTAATCTTCTCACATTCCTGAGAATGTGGCCATGAGAATACGACATTCTCATGTTTAGTTCAAGGTTTTAAAAAAATTCCTGGGTAACTTGTATTTCTGGGAATAAAAATTATCTCATTTTCATTCCCACATCCCCATGGGATTGTTGGATTCACATGAGTTTGAAATATTTTAACACATAAAAAGACCAAATTGTCCCCAAACCTCGTACTCTAAGTCAACACCACCTGTCGATTGATCATTGCCGACCGGCGACGGATGACCACCGGCCGACGATTGACCACCGCCCGTCGGCGATCAACCACTGGTCATCGACGATAGACCACCACTTGCAGGTGACCGACCACTGCCCAACAGGTGATGAACCACCGCTGACAGGGACGGACCATTGCTAGACGAGGACGGACCACTATCAGATGAAGCGGACCACCACAAGACGACAATGAAACACCAATGGAAGGTTCCATACCACTGCCAGAAGGTGCTGGACCACTGCCATGCGGTGTCAAACCACTGCCAGACAGTGTCGAACCACCGTCAGATCACCGCCCGACCATCGCCCGACGGTGCCGAACCATCACCTACATACATCGTTTTATCGTAGGTATTTTTGTAAAAATATTGTAATCCCCAAAATATTTTTAAAAGTTCAATTTGCAATCAAATGCTTTTAAAATATATTTTTGAAAAAGCTTTTCCTGTAAATAACATTCATGAGAATAATATTTCTTAGAATAAAAAAGATTCTACGAACCACATTTTCCTTTAGAAGTAACATGTTAAATGCTATCTAAGTATTTATTTGCCCAAACTATGCAAAGATATAAAGAAAAAAACTAACAAATACTTTAAAAGCATTTGATAATGAGTCAATAATAAAAAAAATTCAAATATGTTACATGTACACCATACACATACCATTAATAATGCACAAACTTTATTCTCATGAGTGCACAAACATTACAAACTTATAGATGATATTTTCAATTATACTTAATTAAGTGCACAAATATTACATGCATTAAAACATAAACTTTATATATATAAATATATGGTGTATATATGATGTATATTTTTTACTGTACGTGTAGCAGGACTTTTAAAAATTTTAAGCTTTTGATGCAATAAAATGTTAAATCTTTTTCCTCTTAGCGAAACCCATAACTAGAAAGAACATCAGTTTTAAAGGCATGACCAACATACGATTTCAGATACGACGCCGTGTGGGCCTTCTTCTCAATTCTTGTTGAGTGTCTCAAGCCCAATCCAGTCTACACCTTTCCTCGATCACATTACTTTCTCGGATCCCGAACCGGAAAAAAAATTTCAACCGTTTTCCCACCGTTTGTCAGCATCCAAACAAGATCAGGCGCGTCACCAATTCCTAGTGAGATCTGAAAATTCTTGGCGAGCTATGAGTTACAGAAGGTTCGTTTTTCAGAAAGACCCCTCTATTCGTTGATTTGTTCTATGTCTCGTTCAATTTCATGCCATTTTCTAGCTAACTGCAATGCCAGGACGTTGGCGATCTTGCATTCATGTCATTTTTTGCAATTCTTGCATTTTGTTTCCCTATGACAATCTCATTGGCTGCAATTTGTTCTTTTATTTTTATTTATTAATTTTTTTTATGTAGTACAAGGTGGTGCTGTTCTTAGATTTGAAGGGTGATTTTGATTTTGGGGTGTTTCTGGACCAGGATGGTGCTGGAACGTTTATTTCTGTGACTGCATTTGCATTATTCATTAGCTATTCAGTAACGGGTGAATTAAAGAGGATCCGAGAGTTTAGAATATTTGATGGTGGGTTTGAGTTTTAAAGGTGATTTTTTTTCTTTTCCTTTGGTTCATTTAGTATGTTAGTTGTTAAGGATAGGACATAAGGGCAATGTTTCATTAGTCAACCACACCTAGCATGTTTTCTGTTAGAATGGTACACGAGAGGACATGTTTGATCTTTGTAGCCGACATAGGTGAAAAATTGATTCGTTGTTATATATTTTGTTATTGTAGTATGTTTTCACTAGTAATTTATAACTATTTCACCTTATTTTTATTTTGTTTCTTATTTTTGAATACTTATGAAGGAAATGTTGAAAATTATTTTTATTGTTCCTAATTTTTCTATAAAAACAAGGATACATAGAAATGTGTAAATTACGGAAAGATTAAACTTGTGAGGTGCACAATGAAGCTCTAGGCGAGGGTAATTAAGCAGATATTGAGACAAAAGACTCGCATCATAGAGAACCAATTTAGTTTATCATAGAAGCAATTTACTGGTTACAAAGACTGATAGAGAGAGAACGATTTACATCTAATTTTCATACAGATTTACATCTAGTTTTCATTCATTTGAAAAATACATATGATAGGGTGCCGAGAGAGGTTTTATGGAAGGTTGTGGAAAAGAAAGGAGTTCAGCCGATACTCGAGCAATCAAAGATCTGTATAGATAGGGGGGGAGAGTGGTGTTGGGGGAGTCATAACTAGTGTGAGAACACAAGGTCGAGTAACAAAGGATTTTCCTATAACAATAGGATTGTACTAAGGCTCAACTATAAGTCCTTATCTTTTTTATCCTGCTATTGGATGTGCTTACTGAACATATCCAAGATTTATTGTCTTGGTACATGCTTTTTGCAGATGATATAGTCGTAGTAGGAGAATCGAGAAAATAACTAAATGAGTAGTTGAAGTGGTGGAGACAACTCAACAAGCTTTGGAGGCATATGATTTTTGTATATGGAATGTTAGTTTAGGGTTTGGTGCAAAAATTCTAGCTTAGAAGTGAAAATTGGGGGTGATACCATACCACAAGTCACATTATTTAAGTATCTTGAGTTATTATCCAAAATTATGGAAGAATAGAGGTAGATGTAAACCATAGGATTCAAGCTGGGTGATGGAGAATCATAACTGGTGTGAGAACACAAGGTAGAGTCAAAGGATTTTCCTATAACAATAGGACTATACAACTCTGAGTCCCTATCTTTTTTTTTATCCTGCTATTGGATGTGCTTACTGAACATATCCAAGATTTGTTGCCTCAATACATGCTTTTTGTAGATGATATAGTCCGAGTAGGAGAATTGAGAGAAGAACTAAATGAGAAGTTGAAGCGATGGAGACAACTCAAACAGGCTTTGGAGGCATATGATTTTCGTATATGGAATGTATACCACACCACAAGTCACCTGATTTAAGTATCTTGAGTTGTTGTCCAAAATTATGGAAAAATAGAGGTGGATGTAAACCATTGGATTCAAGCTGGGTGGATGAATGGAGGAGTTCGAGCTTAAGGAAAATTTTACCGAAAAATTATAAGATTGACAATATTAGATGGGATTAAGTGTTTGATAAACACTTAGTTGCAGAAATAAAGATGTTACATTGGACGATTGGACACACTAGGCAAGATATGATTAGGAACAAATTCATTAGAGAGAGTTGAGGTGATGCCTATTTTGGAAAAGATGGTAGAATTTCCCCTTATGTGCTTCGGGTGTGTATGTAGAAGACTTGTAGATACCTTAGTAAGAAGGGTATATCAGATGGAGGGTAGTCCTATAGCTAGAGGTAGAGGGAAACTGAGAAATATCATAAATGAGACTATCAAAAGAGATATAAATTTTAGTTGTTTGATAGAACACTGTGGCATCGTCTGATATGTAGCTGACTCCACTTAGTGGGATAAACCTTATTTTCTGGTGTTCTAATTTTTCTTTAACAAAACTTTGAAAACAGAAAATATTATGAAAACAAAGTAACAACTGAAACTTTTATTATTACGTATGGAAATATGTCAATTAAAAGTGAAAGAGAAAAAAAGGCCCTCTAATTATTGAGAAATGAGATCAAAGTATGGGGCAAAAAGTTATTGTCTTTTTTATCCCTCTAATTATTGAGAAATGAGATCAAAGTATGGGGCAAAAAGTTATTGTCTTTTTTATGAGGAAAGGCGTGAACTACTTTGCTAACTGATTAATACTTGATTCCAAAAGTTATTGTCTTTTTACTGCTGTGTGTTGCTGGTCTAAAGAAAGGAGAATGTGAAAATTAGGATGCGACTTTTACAATATTAGAGGTATTTGATTCCAAACTGTCTTATTTGTTTATTGTTTTTTTTACATCTTGTTTGTGAATGAAATATTTTTTTTACATATTTTTTTACATCGCTAATATCTTGAACTACTACTGATTATTGATTAATTTCCAAATACAGAGATAATCGCTCCTCTAGATCATCTCTAGTAGATGGTTTGGATAGTTTGGAGGAGGGTGGTATAAGGGCTTCTTCCTCATACTCTCGGGAGATCAATGAACATGACAATGATAAAGCTATTGAAAGTTTGCAGGACAGAGTTACTTTTCTGAAGCGAGTAAGTTTTTTCTGGTTAAGTACTGATTTGAATTCGAAGTATCAATGAAATCATCTCTGAACATCTAGCTTTATGAATGCTTAGTTCTTATTAGATGCTGTGGTACATGAAAAAGTTTTGTTAAACTATTGAAATTACTTTCCATGAAGTAATTGAAATTACTATGGCGTCACTTGATCCATGTAGCTGATCCTACATAGTGGGACAAGACTTAGTTGTTGTATTGAAATTACTTGCCATGGCTTTTTATTGTCTTAGGCGAGTTATATTTCATGCATATATGTTGTTTGACTTGTTTGCAGTACACCAATTTCCACTATGAATATCTTGCTGAAATATTGGGAAAACATTGTTTTCCCTGTTTCTTATTTGCTCTGTTTTGAAGCTGAAAACGGATAGGCTTGTATTTTTTAATTGGCAACAATGTATTTGTAAATAAAGGATCAACAAAAAGGATCTTAAATCTAAGTTTATGTAGGTTTTAAATGCTTGTAATGTGTTTATGGATATTATGTGTGGGCTGTTAATGAGATTTATTGGCAAAATCAATGGTCATTTAAAACCAGCAGATCAAGGTATTGAGTGGCAAAATCAGTGGTTATTTGAAACCAGCTGATTGATAGCATAGTGCAGCTGGAACTTTAAAGCCAGCAGATTCTATGCAACTGTACAGCTATAATTTTGTAAATCTATTATTCTGCCTTTAATTAGGACAGCCTAGCTGTAGGATAAAATGTATGGTAGTTTAGCTAATTTTCATGGCTAAATATCAGCTTGTATTAAGCATTATTTATATGACAAATCTCCAGAAGGAGAACACAGCTTTTGGCCTACACTTTTCTGAATTTAAAATGATATCAGTCTGGCTTGTGATCCTATCCTAGCCTGCCCAGAAGTTCCACGTCTCTTGTCCACTTGTCTCAGCTTTGTCCTAGTTCAAACTAAGTTCTTATTGGTTATTTTCTGAATTTTTCCTAGTCCAGAATTTGTTTTTTGTGGCCAGTTTTTCCCAGTCTCATATCTAGCGAAAAGTATGATGTCTTACTGGTTCATCTTAATGGCAAGAACTACTACCTTTAGGGTCATGCTGATGGTAGCAATCATGCTCCTAACAAGATAAAAACAATGATGAATATGCCAAGTGGGAAGTCAAAGATGCTTAAGTTGTGGCGTGGATCACCTACTTTGTTGATCCCGATATTGTCCTCAATCTTTGACCCTTCAAGACTGCAGCCAATATGTGGGCACGCCTGAAGAAAAGATATAGTCAGAGAATAACACTGCCTGAAGATTCCAGCTTGAACACTAAATAACCATTTTTCAATAGGACAACCTCTCAATCTCTGAATTTTATTCTCATTCCAGGAGTCTTTGGGCTGAATACACTAACATTGTCCATGTAAATGTGGCTCCCAATGGTCTTAGTTCAGTACAATCAGTTCATGCAACCACTAAACGAGATCAATCTTGTATGAAGTTGAGATCTAATTTTGAAGGTATCTGGTCCAATCTCATGAACAAAGACCCTGTACTCTTTGGATGCATGCCTGAATGATTTGTTTTGTGAAGAACAATTTCTCACACAAACAATCATAAAATCCACTAGTGTTACAGTGGCAAATGCAGCAGAAGGAAAGCCAAGGGGATGGGGCACAAGTGCAGTCCTATGTTTGTTGCAAAGAATTTGGACATTTTGCTTCACACTGTCCAAAAAAGTTCTGCAATTATTGCAAAAAAGATGGACATCATCAAAGAATGTCCAACAAGACAACCCAAGACAGCAGCCTTTACTATGTGGGTAACATAATGCTCCTGCCTCTGTTCAAAATTTGACCCCTGAAATTGTTTAACGAATTATCATTTCAGCATTTTCAGCTTTAGGACTATAAGGCAAACTGTTTTCCTACCTCTTCTCCTTGTTACTTATTTAGGGGCTTCAAACCATATGACCAACAATGCTGAAATTCTTATGTCACCAAATATTCAGGAAATTTCAAACTTTCTCCTGCTGATGGAAACCATATACCTATCACAGCCACGGGTGATATTTCTTCATCTTTAATTGATGCCTTTGTTTGTCCGGGACTCGCTATAAACCTTATTTCTATTAGTCAATTAGTTGACAATGATTGTTGAGTTGAATTCTCAGGATCTAGTTGTCTTGTGTAGGATCAAAACTAAAGGAAGATGATCGAAAAGGGGTCCAAAGTTGGACGGATTTTCCCACCCCATTTATCTTTGTTTTCATGTTTTTTCGTTGCCTTTTGTTTCTTGCAATTTTGCTAGTGTTGATTACCATATGTGGCATAAGCGTCTTGGACATCCAAAATCAAATGTACTTCATGACTTGTTGAAATCTGGATTTCTTGGTAATAAAGAATCTCCATTGCTTAGTGTTATTCAATAGGATTGCATTTCTTGTAAACTAAGCAAAAGTAAAATTTTACCTTTTCCATCTCATCAATCAAATGTAGGACACCTTTTGATATGATCCATAGGGATTTATTTGGGATGGTACTTGTAATATCTCATGCTAATTACAAGTACTTTGTCAATTTTGATATGAGGATTTGCTTGTCATCCTTTACCTTTATATTATTCTTCTGTTCCTTGTTAATGAAATTCTTTTATTGAAAAAAAAAACAAAATACAAGTACTTTGTCACTTTTATTGATGGCTATAGCCGTTTGACATAGATCTATTTTGCGCTCTAAAGGTGAGGTATTCTTTGCTTTCAGTTTATTTTCATGCCTATGTTCATTCCCAATTTTCTTCGAAAATTTAAAATTCTTGAATTTGATTATGGGTTTTTTTATTGTGGGGATGGGCACACATCTCATTATGCCAACAATTCTTGCAAACTTGGTATTTTATCTGAAAGGTTCTGGTGTGAAAATGCAATAGCTGAAAGAAAAAACTGCCATCTTCTTGATGTTGTTCACACGCTTATGTTGGAATCTTCTATGCCATCTTGGTTTTTGTGTGAAGCTCTCGCCATTGCTGTCCATCTTATTAATTGCTTGCCCTCTCAATCATTGAATAATGACTTTCCTTTCTCACAGTTATTTGGTCACCCACCTACTTATTATAATCTTTGTATCTTTGGTTGTGTGTTACGTCCATCTTCCTCCACAAGAACATACCAAGCCCATAATTGCTCAATCTGTTAAATGTGCCTTTCTAGGATACTCTGCACATCACAAAGGTTTTCTGTGCTATGATCCTAATCTACTCCAGATTTGAGTCTCTAGGAATGTCATCTTTCAAGAAAATAAATAAATATTTCTTTGCAACTAATCATGACGCTCTCGTCCTCAGTTTCTGTTTTGTCATCGTTTCTAACACTTCTGCAGGACCACCATTACCTAGACCTCTCTTGATTTACCAAAGATGTTATAAGGCTGCTCCAAGTCAGTCACCAGAAACTCCTAGGCCCCCTCAATATCACTGTTTTGCTGGTGATCCTGAACGAGCTCCTTTAGGACCTTTGTGACTCAGTTCTTGCGCTTGTTTACCCCCATTAAAGTATGGATTATCCTCTCCTTTATCTTTGACAACAACTTTACCATTTGTTCCTAGTCCTTCTTCCTATAAATAGGAAAATGGAGCATGAGTGTGTTACGCCCCCTCCTGATGTTATGCCCCCTCCTGATACTCCAAGGGTGAATCCAGCTAATTCAGGAAAGAATATCCTTCCTTTTCCTTTAGTCTATTCTAGAAGATTCAGCAGAATAAGAAAGGAATAAATCTGTTAGGATTTGGTAACAGATTAGGAACTGATTTGCTAATCAAATCAGTGAAGCATTATTTTTAGGAGCTAATTTAGGAAATAAATAGCCACTTGATTCCCTGCTGTTTATAAAGGGAAACCGAGGGAGGCTAGGGAATTATTGAGAATTTTGGACTTAGGCTAAGGAGGTCAAAGGGAACCTTTAATCCCAGAATTATTTTATCTTTCAGCACTCTATTTGTATTCATCTAACCAGGAAATTCCCCTCTGGAATTACTGGTCTTATTAATAAATTACAGCAGCAATTCAGTTTCAATTTCACCAGGTACCAGTTGTTACAGAGTGTTGGAAGACTATTGAACAAGAACTTCCAGTACTAGAAGAAAATCAAACATGGGATGTTGTGCCATGTCCCCAATCTGTCAAACCTCTTGGCAGTAAGTTTGTGTTCACTATAAAGTTTCTTTCGAATGGATGCATAGATCGTCACATGTCTCAGTTGGTTTATTTATTTTGACATGGAAGGGTGCTGTTCATTGCTATTGATTCAAAAGGTTACAATCAGATTTTACTACCGCAATGATAGCCGGAGGGCAATCCTCAATCCAAACTTAATCCGGCATATTACACATGGCTCGGCTGGTTGTTCTTGGATATAAGCAAAACTACGACCTGACTATGATGAGACTTTTGCACCAATTGCCTAGGTGAATACTATGCACACTATTCTACCCCTTACTGCATCTGAGACCTCGCCATTATATCAAATGAATGTAAAAAACACAATCCTTCATGGTGATCTCGAAGAAGTTTATATCAAACGTCTCGCTGGTATGCCCACACCATCACTCGATGCAGTTTGCAAACTAAAACACACTTGATATGGATTGAATCAGGAACAAAGAGTATGGTTCGAGAAGTTTTGATACACACTACTTGGTTTTTTGTTCACACACAGTTATTATGATTCATCCCTTTTTTGGCAAATGATTTCTAAAGGAATCATGGTACTCCTTGTTTATGTGGATGACATTGCAGTCACTGGTTCTGATCAAGAGGCTATCTCTAAAACTAAGCAATTACTGGCTTACTGCATTCAACTTCCCACATGAAAGAACTTGGCTCACTTACTGCTTGGGGTTGGAAATATATTATCAACCTAAAGGTATATTTCTAAATCAGGCCAAGTATAGTCAAGATTTTATCGAATTAGTTGGCCTCAACAATGCAGCCTCTGTTGACACCTCAATGGAAGTTAATATGAAATGTAGGTGAGATGAGGTAGACCTTGTCGAAGACCCAAATTTATGTTGTAAGCTGGTTGGGAGTCTCATCTACCTAATCATCACTCGTCCAGACATTTCTTTTTTTGTTCTCATAGTTAGCAAGTTCATGCTATCCCTTTGGCATTTCCATCTTTCAGCACGGCACCGCACCATTATGCAGTGTTTGGTAAGCAGAGACAATGGGGATAGAAACATATTTGGAGAAAGAGACAAAAAAACTTAAAATTGCTGTTGTCTTAGGATAATTTTTCAACTAATTTTTATACATTTAAAAAAGAAAAATACAAAAGAAATGTCTAGGACGCAAGGGACGCGTCTTTGCCGTACCTCAAAAATGGAGGCATGCAAGAGACACATCTCTGTTGTCCCTGCATCTCTGTATTTTCTTTCTTAGGACGCTTACTAAATTCTGCCTTAGATACCTCCAAACGTGGCTTATTCTTCCCTATTGGCTATTGGTTCATCACACTAGCTCCAAGCGCATACAGTGATGCTGATGCTGCTGATTAGGCTGGATGTTTAGACACAAGGAAATCTACAACTGGATGGTGTATGTTTTTTCTGTAATGCTCCAATCTCATGGAAATGCAAGAAACAAGATTCAATGATTGTGCCTTGTCTGCTGCACTCTTTGAAATAGTTTGGTTGTGTGGTCTTCTTATAGAGCTTGGTTTTTCTCAAGCACAACCAGCACCACTATGCATGCCAACAACACGAGCAATACAAATTACAGCAAATCCATTTTACCATGAACAAATGAAGCACGTAGAGGTTGATTGTCACTCTATCAAGGAAGCCTATGACTGCAGAGTTATAACTCTACCAGTCTATCTCATATCTCAACACTTGTTCAAATTGCTGACATCTTCACCAAATCCTTGACATGTCAGCACCATAAATTCCTAGTCAGCAAATTGATGCTTGTAGATTTACCAACATCAATTTGGGGGGGGGGGGCTTAATGGGATTTATTGGCAAAATCAATTGTCATTTAAAACCAGAAGATCAAGGGTTTGATCGCCAAAATCAGTGGTCATTTAAAACTAGCAGATTAATAGCCTAGTGCAGCTGGAACTTAAGCCAGCAGATTATATGCAACTGTACAGCTATAATTTTGTAAATCCGTTGTTCTTTCCTTAATTAGGATAGCCTAGCTGTAGGATAAAATAAATGACAGTTTAGCTAATTTTCAGGGCTAAATATTAGTCTGTACTAAACATTATTCCCTCCGTTCTCAAATAATTATCCACTCTTCATTTTGCACAAGTATTAAGAAAATGCTGGAAAAGTCTCAAAGTTAAGAAAATTTAGTAATACTTTACAAAATTAACCCTATTAAATAGGGGTAGGTAAACTAAGAAAAAAGATAATTAATGTTATCTATATTTAGGAAGTGGGCAATTATTTGAGAACGGAGGGAGTATTTATGTGACAATTCTCCAGAAGGAGAACACAGTTTCTGGCCTCTTTTCCAAGTTTAACATGGCCATGGTCGTTAATTTGCAAATTCCTGGTGATATCTCATCCGGTTCAACAGAATTTTTCTTCACCCTTTTGTATGGGATCTTTTGATTATAGGAAGTCAAAAAATATTTCTTTGTTGTAATTAGTGTGCTACTTACAAATAGATGCTAAGCATTCATATGTGCATCAAAATAAGAAACAATGCTCCATTTCCAATTTAACTTTTCTTTTCAGAAATTATGTAGCTTATTGGTTTGTGTTACATAATGTTCACAAATTATTTGCTTACTATTTTCTCAAGAATTATGCAAATGAAATGCTCTATTGATTTATATTTTCTTGAAGAACTTTTAATATTTACCTGACCAACAGTTAACAGGTGATATACACGAGGAGGTTGAGAGTCATAACAAGTTGCTTGATCGGGTGGTATGTAAACAACACACTCCACCTGTTTATGTGAGAAAAATTCTTCCTTCCAGTCTGATCGGATTTCATTGTAAACCAGGGGAACAAAATGGACGGATCAAGGGGTATGATGTTGGGAACCATGGATCGATTCAAGAAGGTATCATTTTTCCCCATTAATGTGCCTCACTTTATCTCACTTTAACTTCTTTTAATTTTCCGCATTAGCATAAAATCATTTAGTAGCTAGAAACTGGATTTTGTAGGTTTTTGAGAAGAAATCAACCAGGAAAACGTGCTCACTTGTGGCTTATTTCACAGTTGCCTTCATATTCATATACTATCTTATAAGGTAAAATGATTTTATGATCCTTTGCTGTTTGCTCTGACTAGACTGAAATGAATATCAACATATACAAAAATCCTATCCCTTTTATATCTGATCTGCAATAACATTAGAGGAGTCATATATACTTTTGTAGGCTTGTAAACAAGGTAAGGAGATAAATTGAACTATCAAAGGCAACTGTTTTCTTTTTGTTAATTATGGTACTAGCTCAATTTTGTATTGAAATTATGTAGTCACTGAATACAGCTGGAGAATCATCTCTGCATGCTGACAGTAACTAATCAATTAATATTCGTTGGACACTGGAAATTTTCGGTTGGAATGTGTCCACTGGAATATCTGTAGTGAACAATAACACGGGAAAGATGTCTACAATCCACTGATGCAAACTGGCATTTGCATTGCAGGATGCTTGGATATTTTACACTTGGGTAAAACATGTTTAGTTAAAGCTGGTATGTTTGATTACGTGATGGATGTTTGGAAGGAAAATCTTGTGATCCTATGCTGTAAGATGTGTTTGAACCATTCTTTTGGCAATGAGATGGTTTGGAAGTCACTTTGTGATCGCTGAACTTATTGGATATATGAAGCTTGGCAAAGGCCATTGATTACTTCCTCTCTTGACCTGTTCCCGTATCCATTTTTTTTTGGACAGAAGTCTTGAATTCTTTTATGATGTAAATTTTAGTGATATGAAATGAATTTATTTAGTGGCCGTTGTAACCGCAGTTTGGCTTTCATTTTGGGGAACAAGGACTCCCACATGCCGTACTGCGATATGTCTCAGGTCAGTTGAGCTCAAGTGTACATTAACATTCATGTTTTTTAATCTAAAAAGTATACATGTCTTCTAAACTTTAAGCCGATGGAGTGCACTATATGGTCACTAGTTCAACTAGTGAGTCATTGAGTCAATTGTTGAGCTGAATATAATTAAAAAATATTTAAAATTATATTAAAAATATATACTTTTATATATATATATATATACTTATAAAAATTTAATAACATTGCTTTTAGAAAAATAGAAAATTTTATTAATGATATTGTAATAAAATTAAGGGTTAGATGTGTTTTTAATTTGCTATTATAATAAAATTAAGGGTTAAATGTGTTTTTAATCTCATAAATTTTGAATTTTGTATTTTATCTTTCAAATTTTTTTGCTATAAATCGTCTCTCATAAATTTTTTTAAAGTTTTTTTTTTTTGTAAGTTTTACCATGTACGTGATACGGTTAACCTAATCATTGCTTCCTTTGTTTACTCTCGCGCTACTATCAGTGTATGTTTGTTGTCTTCTTTTTTTTTTCTTTGCCACAACTCCGTGAATCATTGCCCTCACTTGCTTATCTCCTCTCCCCCCTCTCACTTTTGCCTTACAACTAAGTTAACTGTCATGTTAGTAGTTATCAACTTAATATGATCGTAAAAACTAAAACCTTAAAAAAATTTATAAGGGATGATTTTTAGCAAAAAATTTAAGAGGTAAAACATAAAATTTAAAATTTATGAGTGACTAAAAACACATTAAAATCTAAAATTAATTTAGATTATTTTAGTATTTTTGTGTTTTGGTCAACTTACAAATTAAACTACGCATTTTTATGAATGACATTTAACATTTTTTTTCTTCGATATTTATAAATGTCAAATGTCATTCATATTGATAAGTAGGTTGATTTGTTAGGTGTCTTAAGCATGGTTGTTAAACTCTAGAGTTAACTCATAAACTCTTACAAGTTTACGATTTTACTACACGAAATGAATTAACATTGTAAACTCTTTTTGGTAAACTCATACGTATTTAAGTAAACTCTCAATTCTACTAACAAGTTTACGAGTTAAAATCTACCGACGAGTTTACGAGTTTACCTCAAAATGTACTAATTTTGTAACTTTGTTAGATACTTACCTAGCTTTGTTTATATTAGATAATATATATTGAGTTTATTTAGCTAATTTCATATATTTATCATAATTGAATTATGTTTTATTGAATTATAAAATAATACAGATACTGAATAAAATATGACATAATTACTAAGTGTCATGCATTAAGGTGTATTTTATGATATTTCTTTCATTAATTTAATTTAAAGTTAATATTTTTCAATTTTAATTATAAATACAATATTTAATCAAGTTTAGTTCCTAATTATATTGCTCATAACATATTTTTTTATGTAAGTAAACTTATACGAGTTTACGAGTCGAGTTTGCTGAGACTCCACGAGTTTACTTAAACTCTCGAGTTTGATAACCTTGGTCTTAATCATTGTTCATATTATATTGGAAAAATTAACATAAAGGGCCGTTAAGAGGTGAATTAGTGAGAAGGACCAATAATACCAAAATTATTATAAGGGACCTAATATGTATTTAATTAAGTAGAAGGACCATGCATGTTTAAAAATAGACAATTATAACCCTCATATAAATTAAAGCCCAAAAAAATAATTCAACTAATTGTCCCTTAGTTTTATCTGATTTTAATTTTCTTTTGGCATTAACCTCAACTTTGCTCTTTTACCATTGAAATATAATTTTTCTTTCCCAGATCTACAATGTGTTCTTTTACACCATTGTGAAGAACAGCAATAGAAAATTATATTTCAGAAAATTAAAGCCAAAAACAAAAAGAGAAAGAGAGAGAGAGAGAGAGAGAGAGAGAGAGAGAGAGAGAGAGAGAGAGAAGTGTAAATAAATATAAAACTAAGCTTGTTGCTAAGGGTTTTCATCAAGTTGAAGGGTTGACTAACCCGATTACTAAACTTGCCACCATTAGGCTCATTCCATAGCCCTTTCCAAATGATGGGATTTTAGGTAGTTTGACTTCAATAAGACTTTCTTAAATGGCAACCTTATCGAGGAGGTTTATATGACCCAACCTCCTAGCTGTATCCCATATGGTTCCAAGCTAGTGTGAAAATTGCATAAAACCGTTTATTGCTTAAACCATTTGGGTTTACTAATACAAAGTATGATATCATTTATTCACTAACCATTTGGGTTTTACTAATACAAAGTATGATATCCTTTATTCACTAAGTTTATTGCTACCTCTATTATTAGAAGAAAAAAAAATGTTTGGTGTACACCAAATTACCTATTAATATACTGTCACCCTCATATTATATATGAAATTAACGTATTTCGTATTTATTGCTTAAAATAGCAAAAACGGATCCCCGTGAGACTTGGCACGCACACCCACGCCATTTTGCACTCACATCAACGTTGGTACAAAACTCTGAACTCCCAAAAAATAGAGTCAATCTCTCACGCAACAAGATCATAATTGTGTTTTCGTTCTCATTTGATTCGTTCATTTTCATCATCATCATCATGCTTTGTTTTGATTTCATTCGCTCAGATTTTTTTTTCATCTTCGTTCGTGTACATTCTTCATCCTTCGAGAGTCATGTTCGTTCATGAAATCTCTAGATCAACTCAAGAAGATGAACAAGGTACGTGAAACATTGTTATTTAGAAAGTTTGTACACATTAGTTCCAAATTTTGTGTATGGTTGACAAATTTTGCCAGAAAATATGGACCTCATTGTGCTAAATTTTTTGACGTCCATCAAAAGTTTTTGTTATTTGTTTCAAAAGTTTGTACATTCATGTTTTAAATTTGACCATGATTAATTAAATCTACATGCCGGTATGTTCATATGTTTATGCATATTAATTCAAGAATTTGTGCACAATTGTTGTGAGTTGTGTATGTCAGTGTCCAAGTTTGTGTATCATTGCCAAGAGGCAAATAATATTTTGTATGATACTAAAAAGTTTGTGCAATATTGATCCAAAGTTTGTGCACATTAGTGTTCCGTAACAAACTTGTTCAAGGTGTTCAATATTTTGTGTATAGCTTTTACATAAGTATGTGCTTTACTAATTGTAAGTTTGAGTACATTAGTGTTCAAGTTTGTGTAATATTTTTAGAAGATCAACAATTTTTAAATTACTATTCAAGAGTTTGTGCAATCACCAGAAAAAGTTTTTTATACCACTACAATTGTTTGAGTATTCCACAATAAAGCTTGTCAACTTCTCCAAGTCACACGGTTAACACTATGTATATGCTTACTAGGTCACAGATAAGTCAATCATAGCCAATGATGAGGTCCCTAAGACTGGAATACACTTAATTCATTAGAGGAATTCAAATCTTTTTATAGTAATTATGCTAAGAAAGTTGGATTTACATGGAGGATAAGGAGTTTAGTAACGATAAGCAAATTAAGTACCAGATTTTTATATGTACTAATGATGGATATCGTACATCTAGAGTACCAAGCACAAAGAAAACAAACCCTACTTCGACTACAAAATGTGAGACAAATATTACCATCATCAACAGAGAAACGAGAGTATGAGTCATAAGGAACGCTGTGAACAGGCATTATTATGAGGTTAGTCCTTCTAAAGCAAGATTGTTTAAGAAAAACAGAAGCAACAATATGCAAGTGAAACAAATGATTAAGAGAAATGACGATGTTGACGTGAGATTAAACAAGACATTCCAAACTATTGTACATCTAGGCGGTGGACATGCAGAATTGAAATTTATTGAAAAAGATGTCATAAACTATGTGAACAAGAAGGTTCAGGTTATTCGAGAGGAAGGGGATGCCAAACTGTTAATACAATAGTTTTTGAGGATGAAGGAACAAAATCACAACTTCTGGTATAAAGTTGATGTCGATGAGGAGAGTCACATCAAAAATGTATTTTTGGTAGATGTTAGGAGTTGAGTAGCATATGAATACTTTTGTGATGTGATTTCGTTCAACACCAAGTCATTTGGTTTGTTCGTTGAGTTTAACCATTATGGCAAGTCAATGTTGCTTGGTTGTGCATTATTATTAACAGAGGATATCCACACGATTGAATGCTTATTTGAATGTTGGGTTAGATTCATGTCCAGAAAGTCGCCAAGTGGTATATTGACCAATTAGCGCAAGACTATGCAGAATGCTATTGAAATTGTGTTGCCAGATACGCGCCATGGTACATTTGACACATAATGAAAAATATTCCCCAAAAAGTGAAAGGGTACAAGGATTATGCTGAGATCAAATCTAAATTTAAAAATATTGTTTGAGAAACATTATCAAATGAATATTTGAGACTAGATGGTGTGAATTTGTTCAATAGTACAACCTTGAAAATAATGAATGGTTGGGAGGTATGAATATTTGTGCATATTACATTTTTATATTTATTTAAATAGGTGTAAAATAATGTTTGTGCACACTTTACAAAATGAATGTGTTCCAATGTATTAATGTTTGTGCACATGATACATATTGAAATGACGTTTGTGTACAATTGTTATGGACTGGGCCTGCACGGCCCATTCCGCGGAAGCGAATCACCCGACCCGCCCGACTCATTAGAACCATCCTGGAACTGGAAGCCCATCCCTTAGAAGTGACGTATTCAATCCGCGCACCACGCCTTTCCGCAGCGCGATCATCTCCCATCACACCATCAGTCTCGGAGTAACCAAGGCATTCTTACCGCAGATAGTGAGGCACGAATTGAAGCCTATCCTCGAGGCCTGACAGGTACATAAGGGAAATCAAGCACTCAGGTAGGAGGACCTTAATCTCATTCTTACTATACCCTCATCTCCAACCTCTACTGACTTTGGCATCGGAGTCTTTGCAGGTACCCTGCCAGCCCAGACCGCGTAGCATTTCTAGACCTCATCCGTGGAGCTCCAGAACCCAAAAGTACCCCTCTGGTACAACAATTGTACCCAATGTTTGCGCACCTGACATTATATGTCTGCTTAAGTGTTTTTGAAATATTTACTAGATTCAGGAGATGTTATGTACATTTGTTCTAGATGCTTTTGTTTATAGCTATTAATATTTGTGCATGTGTTTTTAAAATTAATGTATTGTCATGTTGATGTTTGTGCATAGTTTTTCATGAATGATTATGTTTTTCTTATGACTATACAATGAACGGAGTAGATGGATTTCAATCTTCCTAAAAAAGAATTTTGGGCCGACGTAAGAAGCACCTAGAGAAGTAAGAGCATACACGCATTTTTTGATGAGTATATGAACTCGAAAAGCAATTTGCAACAGTTTGCTAAGCATTGCGACAATGCTCTTGGTAGCAAGGTTCAGAAGGAAGTAGAACTTGACATTGCAAATTTCAAGAACTTAATCCCTTATGCAATGATGTCTAGAGTTGAGAAGAGATAGTTGGAGTACACTCATGCCAAGTTTAGTGAGATACAAGATGAATTTAGAGCAAAAGTGAGTTCCATTACATCAGTTAAAGTTAAGCAGGGAACAAATGTTATTTATGTAGTGGGGAGGAAGTTGATGTGTTATTTATGTAGTAGAGGAGGAAGTTGATGTGAATGGAAATACAAAGGAATCACCGTATGAGGTTGTGTTTAATGCAGGGACTCACGATGTTAATTGTCAATGTTTCATCTTTGAATCTGTGGGTATTATATGTCATCGTTATCTATGTGTTCTTTGTAACACCCTAGCTAGCTAATTATGCTTAAGTCGTAAGTAATGCTCACTGGTTTGTTACTTCTCGGTTGAATTACTTTTAGACTTATTTTTGAAAGTACAATTGTTACGAAAATATGGACCAATGTAAAACTTTTCTTTATGTTACAAATTCTTGGTTATGAAAACGTGAGTCGTACTCGTGTCACGACAAATTATACAAACTAAGAAAACTTGTACGCTTGAGGGAACATTTCGAAGATTTGATTATCATACATTTGCTAGTCTTGGCAACCAATATTTAAGAAGGGGGGTGGATTGGGTATTTAAGAAATTATTCTAATTTTTACAAATATTGTATTTCCATGCAATCAACGTTATTATGCAGCGGAATATATCAATTAAGAATGTAATATAAGCTTACTCAATTATGTTTGTTGATAAAACAATAAGATCAATAGAACAACTTATGATATTATTATAACTGGAAGTGAGTCATCTGAAATTTCTGCACTCATTTCTCAATTACATTCTCTGTTTTCTCTTAAGGGTCTTGGTCATTTACACTATTTTGTAGGAGTTGAGGTCACACAATCCTCTTTTGACCAAGTAACTCTTTCCCAATCCAAATATATTGCCTACTTGCTAAGCAAGGCCAGCATGCCTCCTATGACCAACACAATAAATTTGTCCCAATTTGGGAACATTGACTTTGATAACCAACTTTATCTAGGTCCACTATTGGAGGTTTTCAGTATGCAGCAATAACAAAGCTAGATATTGCTTTTTCAGTTAATAAAGTTAACAAATATATGCATAACCCCCTTGTTAGTCACTGAAAAAACAATTACAAGAATTTCACGATATCTTTTTGGTTCCATTACACATGATCTTTTTTTTTTTTATTTTATAAAAATACATATTTGAGATTGTTTGTGTTTATTGACTCTGACTGGGGTTCTGATGTGGAAGATAGGAAATCCTTGAGTGGCTTCTGGGTATACCTTGGTTCCAACTTGATTTCATGGCCCAGCAAAAGCAAAAGGTGCCGAATTTCACAGCTTGGCAATAGTCATGGCTGATATATTTACTAAGCCCCTGCCTTCTATGTCATTTTATAAGTTTAGGTCCAGACTCAGGATCTTAGTTACTTCTATCGTGAGTTTGAGGGGGCTGATGAGGGACTGTAGTATAGTGTTGTATATCAGTAGGCTTAGTTTTGTTGTGTAGCATGCTGTTTGGGCTTATCTGGTCTGCTGGGCCTGCTTGCATTAGTGTGGGTTTTCCTTTATAAGCCACACACACTAATGCACGTAATGAGATGATTCAAAACCTCGTTAACTCAATTTAATTTGGTCAAACTTTATGATAGCTCATAATATATAGTTATATGTATACAAGTTCATAAATTTTAATTAAGTGCAAAACAAGACTCAAAGTCAAGTTCATATAGCTATATGTATAGTTTAAAAGAATTTACACTGTTATTCAATTGTATGATACATAAACAAAATTGGTTGAGTCTTTCCCTCACTACTTCAAAAATCTTCCAAACAATATCACTTGATTAAATGATGACAAGGTTAGCAAACTCGAGAGTTTAAGTAAACTCGTGGAGCCTCCGCAAACTCAGATCGTAAACTCGGACGAGTTTACCTATTATTAAAAAAATATTTTAAAAAACTATTATGCTACAAAAATATATTTAATAAAACTTAAATTCATAAATACTTTTAACTCCATAACAAAGTACAAATAAAGATGAAATATATGAGTTTTAAGTGCAATTCATACATAATACATATGTTTAAACCAAAACATATCCTCCTCCACATAAACTTAATGACAAGTAAAATCTATCAACACAAGAGAGAGGCGGTGTATTGAGCAACCAACATAGCAAATGTATATAAAGAACAATGTCACTCATTCTTGACAGAAGTAGCCTGCTTCGAGCCGACAACCTTTGTTTCTGGATCAATGTCACTCACTCAAGTTTGGTGATGACTTCGAGGGGCATGCCCTTTGTTTCTGGAACCTTCAAGAACACAAATATCCAGGAGATGACACACACAACAACATAAACACCGAAGATACCGGCTAGTCCCATAGTACTGAGCATCATAAGAAGCGAGTATGTAATGATGATGTCTCCAATCCAAAACACTAAAGCAAAGATAGCGATGCAGAGGTCACGCACCCTGGTAGGAAAGATCTCTGAGCAAAGGATGAAATACATACGATGGATTAGCGACGGAGCATGGCGGAGGAGCACAACGGAGCACAATGGCATGACGGGGCACGATTACAGGCACAACTGTGAATGGCAACTCTGAAACACTAAAAAACCGAAATCTAAGAACTCAGAGACGTGCAAAACGATGATGTCGTTTTGCTTGTTTTGTCCTTAATAAAAAAAAACCTCACAATTTGGTAAATTCGTGAACTCGGTAGTAAACTCGCGATTTTATGCGAGTTTACACGAGTTTACCCGAGTTTTCCAAAAAAACAAGTTTATGTGCGAGTTAGCTTGATTTTACTACCTAAAAACGTAAACTCATACGAGTTTACGAGTTAACACGCGATTTTGATAACCATGAATGACAATATAAAAAACTCTTTACATTGTTAATGACTACAAATTAATTTCAAATATTATTAAGATACCAAAACCTACATTTTCCATTTCCCATTCACATATATAATCTTGGTGATAAAAGTTTAGAGAGTAGAAAAATTATATCCAATTCGGAATTTAGCATAAAAGGTACATATTATGAAAGGAATTGATTATATATTTATAAAAGTGTAAGACACACTATTTTTTTTCTTCTTCTTCTCACTTCTCTCATTGTGATGTATCCCACCCTATAAATATAAGTGTTAGGTGTTTAGAACTGTTAAGTGTATAAATAATATTACTCTTGGGAGTAAGAGGGACAAGTTCCATTAATATCTAATAAAAGAATCCTCCAACACAACAATAGGCTTGGCAAAGACAGTTTAAGAATTTGACATAAATGTAGCCACATTCAAGGGCACTCTTCTGTTGACATTAATTGAGATGTGACATAGTCTCGAGATGTGACATAGTCTCAAACAATACTTCTGTATTGGCAATATTTTCGTTTTCACACAAGAAGCTACTATTTGACGCTTGGAAAATTAGGTTAAACTGCGTTTATTGGGTTGAAGTAGGTGATTGTACTCCATGACAATAATCAACTAGGAGTGTGAGTTGAGTGCAAAGCCAACATTTTGCGGGATTTTTCTTGATGATGTTTGAATCTACCCCACCATCCATAACAAGTTAATTATTTCTCGCTCCCACTTTTATATAAAATGGAGTTTAACTACTGGTCGACATTTCATTAATGCAAGCTTAGTGGACTCCTTTAAATATAATTAGTTGATTGCCTTGCATTACATGAAGATATATTTGTTTAATAATGGCCGTTCATGTGGAGGATTATATAATAGAGAGAGCTAGTAATTATTGGATTAAAAGAGGGGTCCACCAAAATTTTGACTTTAGCTTTGGAATGTTATAGTAGTAGCTAACAGTATTGAAATTAAATAATCAAGGATTAGGAACTAAGACACGTGAATCCATGTGAAGATGGGCCCTCCAAGTTGCTAATGACTCTAGGATCCTTTGAGCACTAAAGTTGAACTTCCTTTTTAGGGTAATCAATTATATATGAATTAAGTAAGTTTTGGTAAACTTCACTGTCAACTTTGAGTCATTGGCTGTGATAAAGAAAATTGGACTGATATCATATACTGCGTCGTGTTTGTAATGACAATTGTGGGCTTATGGTATCTAGATAAGAATTTATAGTTTAATTGGCGTCTTCTTTGATATTGAACTAAGAGGTCATGTGTTTAATTTCTTCTTAGAATAATTTTTTTTTTTTAAAAAAATACAGTATGATTTGGGCACTCAGTCTCGCTAGATATCACTTGGTGACAATGGAGGGGTTCTCCAATTCCTACAAAATTGAAATTGTTGTTAATATCACAAATAGAACTAGCTCAAATAAAATTAAGCAAGTTGAATGAAGCTGAAATTGTATCCAAAAAGACAAAGACAATCATATTGCAAAAAGAACAAAAGGGGCTCTCCCTGAAAGTTGACCCATCCAAACACTCATTACGCACCACTGCTTCAATAACATCACTGCATGTTAGACTTTTGTTAGGATAACTAAAACAAAGGAATGAATCTCCATGGAAGCAAAACTACGAAAATGAAAAATAGTACCGCATTTTATGAGGTCCATTATGTGAACTGAGTCCAATGTCAACACATATTATCTCAGGATTTAACTGCATAAATAAGAAGATATGTAAAGGATGTTTAAAATTCAAATGTGAATAACATTGTGACTATAAGAGGAAAAGGATAGAGAACAAACCCCGAAAATCATCGGATTCCCATATCCTTTTGCTCCAATGGCATGGTTACTTTGAGTCACAAGAGTACGCAAACCAATGAATTAGTACGAATAAGAAACCAAGGGAAAAGGGTACAACAAGGTGCATTAAGACATAAGTAATTAATAAGTTCGAGTTCATACAGTTCTATTGTCAATCAAAACATTACTTCTATGAAAAATGAACCAAGAGGAATATATGTAGAATACCAATTCTCAACCACGTCTGTAGAACAAAATTCCTAGCACAACAACTAAAGCTCACAACCTTACTTAGAACAAGAACCGACATTTAAAGGAACTATAGCATGATTTGGAAGTTGAAGGCCCTGTCGGCAAACAGAAGAAAGTTAGAAGAAGCTCGCAAAAGTGAGACCGCTCCATTCAATAGAAGTTAAGACCTTAGATCCGAGCTCAATCCAAATCAAAACAGCTAGAACCCTAGATCTGAGCCATTTCACCAAAGATTAAAACTAAAACATATATCAGAGCTAAAAATCAAATCAATAAATTGAAGCATATGGTGCAAAATTTGTAAGCAAGAATGTATAGTAGAGAAAACAAACCAAAGAGAAAGACCAGGGATCGGAGAGCTCTAACCCTTTAAGGAGGGGGAGAAGCTCACCTTGCCTAAAGGGCTCATAGAAGCTTCATCCCACTAAGGATTAGGGGAATCTCTCCTCACACGCTCGCGCTTGCTAGCTTGAGGAGAGAGAGCTTCACGACGCCTAGAGGAGGAGAAGGTCACAGGCCCAAAACTCTAGGTCCGATTCGGCCCAGAAAGACTAAAGGAGGAAGTGGCACTTTCTCCTCCCTCAATCCGCAGCCAACTCCTAGATAAGCGAGGAAAGATAAGCCGAGAAGCTGTTATGCGAATTCCCCTCGCTCTATCTTTATCTAAACATCATAACTCATCTTTAAAATCACATGACCTCAAGTCACTAGGTATTACTCATTCCATCTCTAAAGAACTCACATAATATTTGTGCTTACTTGAGCGTCGGAGTATCTTTGCAGGTACATCCCACCGTCGAACTCTCTTTAAGCGAAGAACCCGCTTGGAGCCTCCATCTAAGCATTGGAGCTTCCATCAAGGCGCCTTCCTCCATTCTTTACTCATGTTCAAGTAACCTCGTTCCCTGTACGAATTACTTACAAACATTGGTATCGTGTGTGAGGACCTTGATACCGTCTCATAAGTATCAGATTACCCCTTCTACAGGTGCTCTAATAGAAGTCAACAACATTGCTGCAAACCACCCTCCTCCTTAAGGTCAGCTGCGGATGTCTCAAGAGGAGTCGAGAACCCACAACACCACGAACCTAATCCCTGAGATGGACTACCTGCGTCCATAACAAGGGAAACAAAGTAGATCCTCGGGAACCTAATGGTCGACACATCCCATCCTGGGTGGTTGTTCCAATTTTTGAAACAACATGGACCTCCACAAGGTTATCCTTAGATCCAAAACCTAACCAACCGACAGGAGCAACTTCACAAAGCTTTAGAGTGGAGAGATAAACCCAAGAGAAAGGAATGGAGGGACCGAGACCAAAGGAAGGCCAATTGGAGACCTAACTCCCTACAGCATGTGGACTGCCATAAGTCACAGGCTCGAGAAAGATCCCCTACCCCCTGCTTCAAAGGAACAGGGAGAGATCCCCTTCCCTAGTTCCAAGGCGGAGAAGATCCAGCAAGACTCCTTATCCTGGACATCGACACCGAAGCCCTCCCCAATAACAATCACTGGTTCCAAGCCAGCATTCTCAACACTTAAGCCAATCTGAGCATCCTAGCCAACATAGGAACTCTCTAAGACAGATTGGAGACTCCGACTCTAAAAGTTCCATCTACTCAAACCCAACCTAAGGCTTTAGGGGGCAACCGTAGAATAGGTGGACTGCTGTGAATGATAGCCCATTCTTTGATGAGATTTTTTGCATGAGCCCACCTAAAAATTTCACTCTCCCCCAAACTACAAAAGCCTACAACGAAACCTTAAATCCACAAGAACACTTCATAGCATTTAAGTCCAAGACTTGGTTAATGCAAGCGCTTGACACTGTACTTTGCAGAGCATTTCTACTAATTCTCTCACAGGACCAACGGAAAAGTGATTGTTCTCTATGCCAAAGTGGTTGATTACAAACTTCAAGGACCTTTCTTAGAATTTTGTGCTTCAATTCACCACAAGCAAAAGGCAGCCCAAGACAACCATTGGCCTCTTGGGCACTAAACAGGGAGAAAACGAGTCGCTACGGAGCTACTTGGAGCGCTTTTTCAAAGAAGCAAACTTGGTGGAGAGCATTACAATCGAAGAAAGACTAATGGCACTATGCTTTGGAGTCCATCCAAGGACCCCATTCTTAGAAGAAGTCCTCGGCAAGAACCAAAGACGCTCAAGGAATTCAACCAAAGAGCAGAGGTGCACATCAACAGGGAAGAAGGAAGAAAAGCTCTACATAGAAAAGATCCCCAACCCCAACAGGCCAAAGCAGAAGTAGTCGAAGAAGGAAGGTCTACTTTTAAATTCAGGAAGGCAACAAAACTAGACTGAGCTAATGGCGACCCCATCACAAATCTTGAAGGAGATAGTCAATCTTGTCTATATTCCGCCACCTAGACCACTAAGGAATGTACCCAAAGGGAACAACCTCCCCTTTTGTGAGTTCCATCAATCCTAATGCCACAAGATCAACAACTATATTGACCTTAGGAAGGCCTTAGAGGAGCTCATCCAACATGAAAAGAACGTCATGGCGCAATTCGTGAGTAACAAGGGTAAGAAGCCCAAAAGGAAAAGGTCCCCTAAATCTGAAGAAGATAAAAGGAATACCAGAAGGAGAAAAGGTGACAAACCTGATTCCACAACTGGTGATGATAATGAAGGCGATAGGATGCTTAGAACAGTCAATACCATCTCGGGTGGGTTCACAAGTAGGGGAGAGTCTAGAGTTAGGAGGAAAAAAACACCTTAAGGAGATAATGCATGTATCCACCGGAGATTAGGCTCACATAAAACTCCCCTCGATCTTACAAATTAGTTTCATCAACAAGGATGGTGAAGGCATCACCCTAGATCATGATGACACGATGATCATCTCGGTCTTCATGGCCAATGCCAAAGTAAAGAGAGTCTTAATTAATCAGGAAAGCTCGGAAAACATTCTATTCCGTGATGCCTTCAACAAGTTTGAACTCGATCCTTCCTATTTGAAGGCTCACAAAGCAGAGCTTATAAGTTTCACAAGAGAGCGAATAAATCCAAGCGGATATACCACCCAGCCTGTCACTTTTGGAACTTGACCCAACACTAGAACTGAGAAAATCAACTTACTAATGGTCGATTGACCATCAGCATAGACCATCAGCATATAGTGATATCGTTAGTGAAAAAACGCTAAACAAGCTAGGAGCTATGGTATCTACCCTTCACCTAGCCATGAAGTTTCCTTCAGAAAAAGGAGAAGTTACCATAGTGAAAGTTGACCAGTTGCCCTCAAAGAGATACTACTAAGCAAGCATAGAAGTGGGATGTAGAGAAATATCTTAGGACGAGCTAGAACTCCAAGACCAAAACTGAAGTCATGATAGTAGTCTTTGGCATCCAAGATCATCTAACACCTAAACAAGGAAAGTTAATGCCCAATCAAAAAGAATTTTATCACTTGGAAGAGGTTCGACAAAAGGGATCATACAAGCCAAATGTTATATTTTCAAAGACCCCGCAGGCTTGATATGTGGACAATCTCTGCAAAATCTACATTTGACCCCAAATATATGCTCGACAGGAGGATAATCTTTTCCCAACCTAGGGTTTTCTCTCAAGAGAGTTTACCAGGGGGTTTTTAACGAGCCCAAATGTCAAATGGTACATAGCCCGGTCATTAATAAAATTTTATACTTTTTCTACATATTGCATATACAAGGAAGGACTACCTTCCCAAACAAAGGCCTAAGGGCCGATCAAAGGGGGTCACTACCCACCCAAAAGCCATGGGAAATAAAATGATGCCCAAAACCAAGCTTGGACGCATGCTTGGAAGCAATCAAAAAGATCAACTTGCAACTAAATTGTATACATAATTAAAAAAAAGCAAGCACAATATAAAAAAAGATGCAAAAATACAAGAGTTAAATGAACTTGTAGCAAAACATCCAAAGGTCTCATAAGTATTAAAGGCCCAAGTTTCTCAAATACAAGAAAAGAGGGGAATTCCCCTAAATATGCAAATACAAATCAAGAGGACATAGCTTATGAGTACAATAAAATAAAATGGGGGGACTAATCCTCCTGAGCGGAATTGCTACTCGGCTCAGTTTGAGGCTCCTTCCCTTACTATAGAACCTCCTCCTCAAAAATATCTAACCCCATTACCTGACCAGTAGCACTAAAAGGAGAACGGTCAGCCCCAAGAAAGAAGAGTTTAACTTGGTCCAACAAATTCTTGGAGGTAGCAATAACAGACTCAAACCAAGACGTCTCAATCTTAGAAGAACAAGCCTTCCACTTTCATGCCTAGGCGCCCCTCTAGCTCTAGAGGGCTCTACCTTAGAAAACCTCCTCCAGCTCCCTCTTAGCCTCTTCTCGCTCTTTCTTGGCCCTTTCAAGATGGGAAGTGGCCTCATGAGCCTCTCGTTGGGCCTCCTAAGTCTCCAAAGAAAGTATCATTATTTGAGCCTCTTTTCAGGCCAAATTCTGCTCAAACATGACGACAAAACAAGAAAATTGCTTGACCTCGCAAAGCCCTGACCTCACCTACTTCTTCACCACTAACTGCTTCTCAAGATCTTTCTTCTTATTAAGCTTTAGCAAGCTCTCAAACAAGTAACAAGGGTTAAACTGGTCCGACAAAATGGACACTCGAGGGTCAGTAGAAAGGATAAAAGACTCCAAAGGGTCACCCACTTTTTCCTTCCCACGGGAGTAGCTAACACATGAACATTTGTGAGATAGAGACAATCGACCCTCCTAGCTAGAAGAACTGACTTCTAACTAAGGGGTATGGGTGTCTTGAGCACCAAGACCTCCCAAAGTCCCTGACCCAACAAGAGTAATGGAAGTAGCAACTAAAGGATCACGACTAGCTGGTGATAAGCGATGGCGGACTAAGGAGCTTTCCTCAACGTTGCACTTCTTTGGGGACATCTTGCCTACAAAAAGAACAAAAAATCAAAATATTGGCCACAATGATAAATCAATAAGTAAGTCAAAAGAAAGCTACAATAATGAAGAAAGCAAAGAAGGATAACCAAGATATTTCTTAAAGTGTGCACTCTTAAGCTTAGATAGCACAAAGGGTTTACGCTCAAAGTGCTCTACAAGAACCATTACTACCTTATCTTCATATTTCATCCGCACTAGCATGTGAGAATTCTTTGAAACCTAATCCTTATTCTAGTAGAGAGGAAAAAGGGAAGCGTACATAAATCTCTCTTTAAAGGAGACCTTCACATAGTGAGTATTATATACATGAAAAGACTTCTCAAAAGGAGTAAAAACAAATGTGTTCGGGTGAGACTTCATAGGCAACAAACCCTCCAAACCCTTAGTGGTACCCCTCCTGCTTACTTACCCAAGTAGAACAAGATCAAGAAAATGTGGGGAGAAGCAGAATACCACAAAAGGAACATAATTCTTCAAGACCCCTAAGCGTCGCTTAACCGTTAGGATTAATCTGGATAGGGATAACACGGTAGTAGTTGAGGAAAAACTTCTACAAAGAAGTGAAGGGAAGCCTAAAGCCAAAACTCGTGAAGGTGGCTGGGTACATATAAAAGTAATCTCCATCTTCGTCTTCACGAGAGAAACAGGGTCTCTCCCAATCAGAAGGGAGCTGAATCTCATAGCTAACATCAGAGAGAGCGCAATCAAAAACTCATGGATGCCTCCTTCCTCCTTCAGCTCCCCAGTCATCAAGCAAGAAGGAAACCTGAGTAACTCAGGGGAGGCTCATCGGTATGATTCCTCATTAGAAGGCTTTATAGGGCGATAATTCTCTAATGATGGACCATTTTCCCTTACCCTGCCTACAAAGAATCACCACAATCTAAGTTAGAAAAGCAAAAAATGAAGCTTGACAAATAAACAAAGAACCTATGTAGTGACCTCTCTACCCTAAAAAAAAAAGGGTCCCTATGACCAACCCCCTTCCCCTACCCGGTCGACCGGCACCTCCCTCCCCCCACTTCGGCAACTGGCCCCTCCTTCCCTCCCACCTTCCCACCTGAGCGACCGACCCCCCTTCCCCTCTCCTTCTAGGAGCCACCTTCCAAGAAATCTCTTCTGGGAGCTTATCTTGTAGGAGCTCTTCACCCTCTTGGAGCTCTCCACCTAGGAGCCACCTTCCAAGAGCTCTCCACCTTCCTAAAGCTTTCCACCTCCCAGGACCTCACCTCCCCCAATCTCTATCAAGTCTCATCTCTTCTTTTGACTTATTTGTTTTCCTTCTTCCAAAAAAGCTTTACATCAACCAACAATTGTGCAATTTTTGTCTAGAATGGGGAAATAAAGAGCAAAATCTAGTCTTACCATCACACACTCATCCATTGCAAACATACAATCAACATTCACATATGGGGTCTTCATCAACATATGAAGAAATTGAAATCCTCCATTAACAAACTCAAAGAAAACACAAAACTTTGAGACAAATAATGGAGTTTCTATATAAACAAAAATTGCAAGGATTAAATTTTCTTTGATTGAGGGCAACAAGATAGCTCAAGGAAAACATTCAACAAAATAAAAATCAAACATTCATGAAAGTGAGGAGATTAAAAAACAATTAAAGAAAGAAAAAGGGGGGAAAAGTGAAAAATGGGGGGAGAGAGAAATTTAAAATATTTTGAAAGAATGTGAAAAAGGGGGGAAAGTGGAAACGGGGGAAGAGTGAGAAGTTTTAAATATTTTTGAAATAGGAAAATGGGGGGAAAGGTGAAAACGAGGGAAGTCAAATTTTTTAGGAGAAGAGACTCTCAAAAGAAAAAGTCAAAGAAAAATATAATGGGGGAAACAAGGTACAAGTAACCCATCTTCAAAATAAATGCAAGAAGCAAATCAGAGTAGCAGATTCATTGACTCAGAAATTACAAATAACGGTACTAAAAATATCCTTGAAGTGACAAAATTCGAACGAAAAATACGACTAATCAAAAGCAACCTACAAGATTCAGAAAGACAAAAGCACGACACTCGTCAGTAACATAACGAGCTTGTGTTGGGTCAATGTTACAGACTAAAGACTAGGGGCTCGGAGAGCTCTAACCCTCTAAGGAGGAGGAAAAGCTCACTTTGCCTAAAGAGCTCAAAGGAGCTCTAATTCTCTAAGGAGGGGGGAGAAGCTCACATTTCCTAAAGAGCTCAAAGAAGCTTAAGCCCACTAAGTAGGGGAAGCTCTCCTCACATGCTCCTACTTGCCGGCCCAAGGAAAGAGAGCTTCACGACCCCCGGAGGAAGAGAAGGTCGTAGGCCCAAGACTCCAGGTCCGGTTCGGCCCAAAAAGGCTAAAGGAGGAAGCAACATCTTCTCCTCCCCTAATCCGCAACCAACTCCTACGTAAGTGGGGAAAGATAAGTTGGGGAAGTTGTTATGCGAATTCCCCTTGCTTTTTCTCTATTTATAAATCCTAGCTCATCTATAAAAGCACATGACCTCAGGTCACCAAATATCACCCATTCTCTATCTAGAGAAATCACCTAACACTTATGCTTACTTGAGTATCGGAGTACCTTTGCAGGTACACCCTGCAGTCGAACTCTCTTTAAGCGAGGAACTCGCTTGGAGCCTCCGTCCTGTCATTGGAGCTTCCATCAAGGCGCCTTCCTCCACTCTTTACTCAATTTCAGGTAACTTAATTCCCTATATGAATTACTTACGAACACGGTGCTATGGTGGAATGAAATATGACAACGGCAATGATGGAGGCAACGAGGTCGGTGGTGACAGCAGCGTCGGTAGCGTCGTGATGAGGAGATGGCTACGACAACTACATAGTGGAGAAGGGAAAAGGAGTGACACTTTTACGTTTTCGCGATTTGGTGTTTTTGAAATGAAGAGTTTATTTTGGCCTTTTGAAATAAGGATAAGCATAAAATAGATCCAAGACCCAAAGTTCGGCTTGTAAAAATCCAGTTACTTGTTGGCGGTACTTCGGTTGACACTAAAAAGCCGCCATAAAAACCCAATATTTTATAGTGCCTTTATTACAATTGAGACCGAATATACTTACTAGAGCCAGGTTTAAATTGGTGAGTATGGAATCTTAGAATAAGTCCATATTCAATACATGTTCATGAAGGAATTTTTAGATTCAACAAAAGATAAACACTAATTTAAAATTCCTATAAGCAATTTAACTCTAATTATAGCATGTGAAACAATAAATTATAACAACAATAATTGAGATTGGTATTAGGAATACCAGGAAAAGTCAAGAACGACAAATCCATAATCGAGAAATCCAAATAAGGATTCAAGGAGAAATTACTATTCCTATTATATATTAGGTCAAATGTGTGTCAGTGTCAATGTGACATTCAAACACCCTATATATAGCTATGAGCAGGGCACTGATAGGTCAAGTCTTTCCATTATGGCAAGTCCAAATAAAGAGACCCATAACAATATTCACTAATAAGTCATGCTCAAACATAGAGAGACCTACAACAATATTCGCTAATGAGTCATGATTAACAACAACATATCCAATAACAATAATGTTTACAAAATAATTAGACTAAATAAAATAACTAATTACTTTAACATCAAATTAATTTGAGTTTGTAATTAATTTATGTTTATCCACACAAAATTTCCAACAATTCAAACATGTTTAGTGGTTATAAAATGGATTGTACAGCCTAACAATCTGAGTATTTACAAACAGAATTTGAATATATGCATAAAGTTCACATGATCTATAGTGACAAAGCACATGAGTTGAAAAGATATAAAGTCATCATAGTAAGCTCTTAATTGTTTTTCTGGCTTTTTTTTCCCAAGACAATTACTAGAAGGAATAAAAGGACAGGGTCCTTTTTCAAGTTTCTTGTCTTGGAAGATTAGGCATGGTTAAAGTTGTGGATGGGGTGAATTGAATAATTCGGCTACAATTTCTTGTCCCCATGTCACCTCATTAATTTGCTTTTATTTGCTTATCGATTTACCATAAGACGAACGCAGTTCTACTAATTAATTTTCAAATTGATACATGTTAAAGTTTTATCGATGCTAAAATTGTTTCTGCACACTACAACAAAATTGGCATAACGACTACACTTCACCGTAGAAATTTGATTTATGGTTACACTTTTTATTAATTATAAAAAAAATATTTTTATTGGCAAAGATAACATTTTATTAATATTTTAGGCTATGTCCCTTAATTTGATAACCTGTAAAAAATGTTTTTTTAGTTTTAAAAGTATAGCGTTTGTTCAAAGCAACACTTTGTTAAAAGTTTAACCTTTTTTTAGTGTATAATAAAGTTAAAACTATACTATTTAAAAAGTTACCAAATTGAAGGTGACCCAAAAATACTATGAAATGTTATCCTTATTAATAAAGTGAACTTTTTATAACATAACGTAAAAAAAAAAACGTTTTATAATATAAAGCACACTTTTTTTTTTAATATAGTTAATAAAAGATTTAGTCTTAGGCCAAATTCGTTGCTGTCATATAAAGCATATTAAAAGATTAAACTTGAATCGTAGGTGGATAAGGTGAATTTAATAAACCATTTGTCGTGCATATGCGTTGCTCACAGAGTAAATAATTAGGGTAGATAATTTGTATAATTAAACTATCCTTGAAGTCTTCTAAAATTACATTGCATTTAAATGTATATTCGAAATTACACTTAATTCTCATTTTTTATTGTTACTTATCACCAATGGTTTGATAAGTTCTTATTTTTATTTTTTGTGTTTTCTGTTTTTAAAATTTTGTGAAAAACATAGTAAAAACAATGAAAAGAAATCTTGTTTCTTATTTTTATTTCTTATTTTTTAATATTTTCTGTATGAAAATTTGTAGTTAGTTTGGTTTTTATTTTCTACTTATGGGTTTCTTAATTTCAGAATTTTGTGAAGAAAATTGTGACACAAAAAACAAAAATAAAAAATAAAATTTTATTGTTTTAACTGTTTTTACTATTATTTTTACAAAATTTTGAAAACAAAAGACACAAACAAAAAAAATGAGAGCAGAAAGCTCTAGATTAGTTTGTGTTATAGTTCCCTAAATAATTATTATAGTTTTGATTTATTAATTCCATATGCAATTAATGTTTAGTGTTCAAACTTGTACCCATTGTATTGTATTATTTTCATTTCAATATGCTGATATAGATAAAGGGTCTCTCCGGGAGAGGAAATGGAATTCATCAGAGAGGAATATAAGGGGAAGAAATGGAGAAATTTAGAGGATTTTCCTTACCGCAAATATTTAAATAGAGTGAATATAATATGTTTTATAATTTTACTAAACATAATTAAAAACAGTCAATATATTTACAATATTATTAAGACTTATTATTAGGGGGTGTTCATGGACTGAGTTAAGACAGGTTTTCCTACCCTAGCCTAATATTTTGCCTGGATCAAATTTTAAGGCCGAACCCGATTCAATGTCCAAGTAAGCTCAATTATGTTTAGGCTAAATTAAGATCGGGTCTAAACTGAGTTTTGACTAGGCAATTCAGGCTAATCTTCTCTTAGAAACACCACTTTTTTTGTGTAACTAACAAAAATAAACTAGAAAAATTCTATACAATGAATGATCCTCCAAATTTAAATTGATCCAAATCTCTAATTAAATACTAAACTCCTTAAAATATATATATATATATATATATATATATGAACAGACACATATATAAACAAGTCAACAACACAATACTATTCAAGTCGTCAGAGAAGAAGGTTAAATCCTTAGTTTCTAAGGGCTTCCGTTGTCGCAATCCTTGTCAAAGTAATTGCCGCCGATAGTTGCAATAAAAGTTGCTACCGGTGGTGAGAGGTGATTCATATAGGAGGAGAGGAGAAGGAGAAGGAGGCTAAGTGTTGGCGGTGTGAAAGCGAGAGTGAAAGAGAATTATAATTATTGGATTTTTCAATTTTTATATCTAAAGAAATTTAATTTTTTATAGAAAAATAAAAAAGTTGGAGTATTTTTTTTATTGGTGAACTAACAAATAAGTAATAAAAAAAGTGAATAAAAAAGAAATAGAGGAGTTTAAGAATTTACACAAAGGAAAAAGAAAAAGTGGAAATAGAATACTTGACATTTTTTAGTGTATCTGTTGATTTCGTAATGCCAAGAAGATGTGTAGGGTACTTGCTAAGTGATTCCAATCCAAATAATTCTAATTCTAAGGGTCCTATTTATAAAAAATCTTAGATCCTAATAGTCTTCAGAAGTTACTTTGTGGAACCTTGAATGTTTAGTTTGTCCGTAGAGTAGTCTTGAGCAATTGAATAACTCCCATGTAACCTCTTGAAGTTGAATTAATTTCTTTGCAATTCCTGCTTTAATTTAAATTTCATTATGCTTCACGTGTGCTTGCTGCTTGAGATGTTGCCGTTTCAGTTTAGGTTGCACCACATATTTCCACTCAACCCATAGACTCCTTTGCCACACACACACACTGAAAGTAGTCTCAGTTTAGGTTGCACCACATATTTCCACTCCCCCCCCCCCACACACACACACGGGGTCGAATGGTACTTTGTCAAAGAACTCAGGTCTTTTGTTTCTTTTCGGTGTGATACTCTCAAAGATCATTGTGACACTTTGTGGACTTTCTTTGGGTCGTCTCAAGGATATCATTAGGTCATCTATCACAAATTAGGACCTAGTGACCATTTTCTTAACTAGCAAACTTTTTGGTATAACAAGTTGCCCCCAAATATTTATCTTTCGATCAAGATAAATATTTAATGTTGCATCTGACCATGTAGGCAAACTGCTTTCATGTGATTTTAACGAGACTTGCTTCCACACCATAGCCAATTAATTTGAATTCTTGATTGACACATGTTTCTAAAATGGTCGAAACATGTCTTGGCTTATCACATTGCTTTTTTCAACGAAAATTACCTTTCCAACCCAAGGCATAGAAAATATAATAAAAACTAAGATTATAAGAAAAACAAATCTTTTTTGTGTGGCTGACACTTATATACAACCCCTACAAAGGCAACAAAACTCAGGGTGGCTATGAAGCCAACACAGGCCTTTTTTTTTGTTTTTCGAAGTGGATCTCATTTAACTTCACTTTCATATCATTCAACTTTCCTTCTTACTTTCTCAGCCTTCAATTTCTCGATTTGTTGAACTATTTTAACTAATTTCTCGGTAGTGTACCAAGCAATATGTTCAACACTTGATTGCCCACTATCTCGAAAAGAATGTAGGTAAAGATTTAGGGGCCTTCGCCTTCAGACAGTTCAAATTATTGGATAAATTTAGAAAAGGGTAACACAAAATAAGGCCTATTTGAATATCCAACATTAAACTCAACTCTATTCAAAATTTGTTTGACAACTTGATCAACATTTTGTTGCCCCCCAATATTATTTTGTTGAACAAGGGGGTCTTCGACATTTTCATCCATATTAATAACTTCGGCAACTCTATTAACTTTCCTAGTTAACACTTCAAGCCTACTATTTATCGAATTAACAAAATTAGTTAGAACGGACATTGGTCATTTGTTGTGTTAGCAAATTAACGAAATTATGGTGACTTTCTTCTATTTGCTGTTGAATCATAGCTAATGATACTTGATTATTTTCTGAAGTGTTTTCAGATATTCCTATTGACATGTTTTCTCCATTGTTTATTACCATATTTTACATATCAGACTAGGGTTGAAAATTTGTTCAAGTTGGCAAGATGTCATCACCGCGATTTCCATTGTCATTGGCCTGTAAATGGTCATTAGCATTAGAAGAAAAATTTTGAGCCATGGTGGATGCTATGGTACCACTAATTTTTTATTCTCTCTATTTTTTGTACGCTCACTATTTTATCCTGGCCCTACTGGGCATGCCAATTTGTTTTACCAGATATTTCGTTAAGGAATAACCAAAAATTGCAACTTCGCTTCTCTATCTTGATTCAGGGAATGGAAGAAATTTCTCTTATGAATTCTTAGAATCTCTCAATAGTGGGTAGAAGAAAGAATTAAAATGAATAACTTTAATAATATTGCAATGTAGAAGTACAAGTACATAGGCTGGAAATTACATAAACAGAAATTAAAAGAAAGAACGCACTTGAGCGAAAAGTCCCAACAATGAGTGGAACCTTTATGAGCTCTGACGAAATTAACAAATGAAGCTCTACCAAGAGGACTCTATTTATAGGGGAGAAAAACCTCCCCCTCAAGCCACCACAAACGATGTGGGACTCGCTTCTGAAAGTGTTGCACCACTACGACGTTTCCCAACTACTACATCGATTCAGTCTATGTTGCCTTACTCACTAGCAACATCGTACCACTACAGCAGTACTTGACCACTACAGTGGTTTTTCTCTTACCTCTTTAGCAGTTCATAATCGTTGTGCTGGTCTGTTGTAGAGGGTCTTCACATCTGATAAATAAAAAATCGGAAGTGTTGAACAAACACTCCTGGCTAATATGATTATATCTCTTACGTACTAACTAGGGTTTAAGTCATGGTGCGTCAAGTCCAACTTCTATCGTCGTTGGCTACAAATAATGATAAGACTTCATCCAAAATAGTTTTATCAAAATAGTACAAAATCTTCTTCTTTCCAATCCGGGTTTTTCCTTTGTTTTCCACAACGAAACTAAATCTCTTTTCTCAACAGATCAAGTCCAAACCATTTATTTTCAACATGAACAAGAATATTGTCAATAGAAAAATAATATGCAATAAATGAATTTCATGCATGAGTACTAGTTGGTCTTGTTCCATGCGTAGAGTTTATCAAAATGGTTTTCTCTTTCAAAAACCAATATATCATACTTTTCTGGAAAAATTCCCTAATGTAACAACCCGACTTTTCGCCCTATTTGAACTACTATTTAGAACAAAATTAAAAATACCAAATAAGGAGAAATGTGAGATAAAATGGAATAAAATTCTAATATTAATTTTATCTCTGTAAGATTAGTTAAAAATAATGATTTTTGCGATTCGGTGACGTCTGGTGACGTTCGGATCGAAATTAGGCATTATTAGAAATTACTTGTGACTCAATAGGAGTCTGTATAATATATTAATATGAAAATAAACCAAGAATGTGTCAAGTAACATTTTAGAATTAATGAGGGGAATTTTTAGAGTACAACGGTATGTCCGGAATAATTTTAGGACGTCCGTACATAAATAATTAACGAATAGGTAATAACCTAAATACCCTAAGGGCAAAATGGGAAAATGAAGCATGCCAAGGGCACTAAAACCCCAAGGCAGCCTCACTCACCCGAACACACACATAGAAGCACCAAGTTCTTTTATTTCATCTCCTAAGTTTCCAAAGAGGAAAACCTAAGTTCCATAGCCAAAATCTCACCAAGTTCAAGCATTCATCTATGTTTTCATCACTCTAGTTCACTCTTAAGTCCATAAAGAAGGCAAGCAAGGAGTAGTTGGTGAGTTTTCATCTCTTGGTGCAAAACCAAGCTTCCATAAGTTCAAGTTCTCTAATGATGCAAGTTTTCCATGTTAGGTCAAGGAGGTTCTAAGCAAGCAAACCAAGCTTGATTTCATTCTTTCCATCATCAAGACAAGCTCTTGAGGAAGTGGGTAACTCTAGTTCCTTGCCTCTTTGATGCTTCAAGAGGTTTATGTGTTTGTATGTGCATGTATGTGAATTATGGATTTATGATGAAACATGTTAGAAACTATGCTAGGACTTAGGAAGACAATTCTGGAGGGTCTGGTGACCTTGATTAGATAAGATTATTGTATGTGAATTATGTGCATAACTCATGTAGGGTTCCATTGAAGCAAAGGAAGAAAAATGGAGAAAAAGATGCATTCGGTTTTCAATTCTGGTCCAGTGACCGCTGAGCGGCCTTTGTCGCCGCTGAGCGGCGAACGTGCACTGCAGAGCGCTGAGCGGAAGTCGGTCACCGCTGAGCGGTCTGCAGCCCACGTGGAAAGTCTAAAAGATATTTTTCTTAAAAGATAAGGGTCGGTGGAGATATTTTGATACCGCTGAGCGATAGGACTCTTATCGCCGAGCGATAAGGCCCATACCGCTGAGCGGAAATGTGTGAAGAGCTGAGCGCTAGAGCTCAAACCGCTGAGCGACCTGGAACTTTCGCTGAGCGGCTTGAGACCAGAAATGTTATGGAACCTAGCTTGAGGCACATATTTGAATGCTGATTGTTTATGACCATGATTAATGCGGAATTGTGTGAAAGACATGCTGTTAGCAAATCTGCGAATTATATGCTGTATATGAATTACGAGTGATGCATGCTGTGATGTGTAGTATTTTATGCTGAGTTAAATGAAAGAGTTAGAAATAATGCTGAGATAAATAAAGATGCTGAAATGAACCATAGGGAACAAGTATGTCATGCTGCAGGTACACAAAGGCTGAATTATTACTGAACTGCTGAATCAGGGCCAATGCCCAATACTGCTGAAATAGGGCCAACGCCCAATACTGCTGAAATATGGCTATATGCCACATAATGAAAAAGGGCTAAATGCCCAAATGCTGAAATTGGCTATATGCCCATGCTGAAAAGGCCGTGATCACGAGAGCCATATGACAAGCCCATTTCAGTAGGTCGGATAGACATGCTGAAGATGGAAGCCCGCCACAGGTGGTGTCGAGATGGCATACCTGGAGGTGTGCGGTTACCACGCCTATGCATTGTCGTACGGGGGCAAGCTTAGGTGGGGGTACGATACCAGCCCACTGTCGAGGGGTCCCTAGGGGCACACGGCAGGTGGAAGCCCACCGCAGTGAGGTCAGGACAGTGTCGGCCTATACTGAGGGTGTGAGGTTATTCCGTCATACTAGTGTCACCAGGACATTACTATGGTGGGAATAACACCTATGCTGTTATGCTGCTGCATTCTATTATACTGCTGTATTAAGTTATGCTGTGAAATGCTGTTACTCTGTTACATTCTGCTGAACATATTATGCTGTTCATTCTGTCATGATGATTCTGTGATATATACTCTGCTGAATTTTGCTATGTCTGTACTGAATGATATGCTGTTTATGCTGATGACTCTGCTGTGTATATTCTGCTGATTCTGTGGACTTACTTTGGATGACTATGTGATGCTTACTCCGATGATTCTGTTATGCTGAATTTAATGCTGAGTGTATTCTGTGATGTATTCTGATTATTCTGGAAATGTATTTCTGCCGTTATGCCGTACCGTCAAGAGCACGCTCGAGACGGTTAAGTATATTCACGAACTGTTAATCAGCACGAGAATGTAGTAAGCAAGAATAGTTCCCATGTCACATGTTAATGCTGATAAAGCCGTTCAGATAGGCAAGATAATAAATAGTAGGCTGATTAGTATGTATGTTCACTAGAGATCTCTGAGCGGCCTGAAGTCCGACATAATCTGATGTACGACTCAGGAACTAAGGTTATTTCCACTGAGAACCTACCGTTCTCATTCCCCACTGTTTTATGACTTCAGGTACAGAAGAGGATGAATCATATTTTGAAGATGCAGAAGAGCCGCCAGATGAGCCATGAGCGGCTAAGAGATAGATAGAGTGCTATGTTTTGCCAAGGGCTTACTGTGTAGCGTTCCAGTAGTCCTTGTATTTTGATGCTGTATATGCTGGATTATGTATTTGATGTTTTGATCTATGTACATATTATGTATACAGTGATATGACTTTGTATGGTGGACCCACTGAGTGTATATTATATGTTCTATTTCTCATTATGCTATCCGCTTTGTTATTATATTTGTTTATTCCAAACGCATGGCTCTATTTTTATTAATGTGATACAAGTACAAGTTTAAAACGGGTCCTTATTTTATGAGCAATGACTACTTTCAAAAGATAAATATGGACTAAGGTATTCCAACCAAGTAGACAACAACCTAGTGAGCTTTGTTTACTACGTACGGGTAAACAGTTAGCTAGGATGTTTCACCTAAGGCCTCACCTCAACTCTTTCAACATTTCAAAACAATTTCAATTCATTTTATGAAATATAACTTAACAATATACAAAAATAAACTACAAATACAACTACTCATAACACAAGCATCATAGAGGTAGAGCAACAACTCTACAAAGCAACCAAAGCGGGAACTTCACCGAAGCCTCTCAACACTAACAACAAGACAATAACGTCATGGGTTAGATCGATCCAATTTAACCCAAATCATAGAAATCCCAAAAATCAAATTAGGGTTTTTATACGCAATCTACTCACAAGTTTGGAAATCCGCAAAATCACCTCATCAACAACATAGACAAGAGATGTAGACCAAAAATTACCCTTGAAGACAACTTGAGAGAGATATTTTCATATTGAGCTATTGGGTCACCACCACAAGCTTCAAAATACCTCCAATGGAGATTCTAGAGAAAGAGAGGTTGAAGATGATGAAGAGGAAGGGAGAGATTTGATAAAAATGAAGTGATCTTGAGTAGTATGAAAGATTAGGGATGAATTTGGGTTAGGTTTTGGGGTTTCTTGAGAGAATGGAGAGAAAAGAGGTTAGAGAGAGACAGAGGCTCGAATAAAAATGAACTTCTTGGGTTCTTAAAATACAATCTAGAAAAATTTATTGTCATTCGAATGAATGACCCCTAAAACCTCTTCTCGAAAATTTTTGAGGCACTCATTCAAATGTCTCTAATAGTCATTTGCACGAGTCTAGCAAAAATGCACATTTTTAGTTGAAAATGGTTTCGTACTTAATTTTATTTTATTTTTTGTTCCAACACTTCCCGTACACGAAATGAACACTCAAATCATGCTGAAAACAACCTAAAGGCAGGACGGGCCATTACAGTTCCAATAGTTAAAGTCTGATGACTTGCAAATAATACATAAAATTTAGACTATAGTATATATGGATATGAATAGCTAGTTACCCTCTCTTGCTGTTTGCTTTAACTTAAGGTTAACTAGGAGTCTTGGAGACCATACATGCATCTCATAATTAAAAATGCTTTTAAAAATGGGACATTTGGCTTCTTTAATTGGAAAATTACGCAAGAAAAGAAAACATGGGTCCATGTATTCACGGTTTCTATAGGTATCACTCAACATATCCATCATCCCATGTTTCAAAATGATTTTAATATTCAGAGATGACCTTTAATGTACTCAAAGAGATAAGAAGGACAAAAGCAACAACCATAGTATTATATTTGTTAAAATGAGCTATGAGGAAAGTAATTGGAACCACCATATTTTAATGTCAAACAAGAGACTTTGCACGAGGCACATAAAGCCAACAACTTACCCCCCCCCCTCTCCCTTGGTCAATTTCTTAGCAAGAGCCAATGTTTTCAATCAATGTTATAGAGTAAGTCTAAGACGCCTCTTGGACAAAGAGTCACTCTTTTTCTGCAGCAATCTTACTGCACATTAGGCATGGACAGAAGATACTCCTCCATTCTACCCAAATGAACTTTACAAATTAAAGTACCTTTGTGGGACTCATTTTTCAGTCTTAATCCATGTAATTGTGTTATTTATACTCATTTTGTTTTGAACACCGTACCAATTCACATCTTATCTATCACTAAACTAGATCCTAATGAGATGTGAACCAGAGCTCTTAATGGTAGATAAAATGCGAGTCTACATGGTGTATCATACAAAATGATTACAAATATATTTTCTCTACTATAACACGTGTTAGGGATGACAAAAGTGTCCTTCCCTGCAATTTGATCAAATCAACATACAAAGAAGAGAGCCATGCTCCAAACAAGCTTCGACATGTAAGATGCCCCGGCAGGGCTTGAGAACATACTATAATTTGTGCAATTCTGAGGGGTACATGCGACAAAGCGAATGTTTTAGAATTTCAAGAAAAAGAAAAAGAAAAAGAAAAAGAAAGAATATTTATCTAAAACCTTTTCAGAACTCATACAGGAATGTGTTGAGCTCCTTTTTTCTGTAGTCACATATGTCTGCTCCCATGAAATTTGAGTTTCCTGATGAAGTTTAAGAAGGGATGTTATGATGATCGGATCATGCTTAGGGCATCATACAAGTCCCAATAAATTTATATTGATATTGTATGAGTTTGGCTAATTAACAATTATTTTATGGCATATGTTACTTAAAAAAATGTCATGTATAATACTTTTATATTTGAAGTCCTTAATAATTGGCAGAAGAATAAAAATTTACTTAGAAATTGCTCGCATAATTTTTAACTGAGAGTGGTGATTGGGAAACCCTTTTATAAAATAGTAAATTTAGCCCTTGAATCTATTAATTAGGGATATCAAATTCACAAGTCAATTCTTAAAATCCAACATATTTATGAGTTTAGGTTTTAAAATAGAATTAACCCACTTAAAAACTTGAACTTGAATAAATTCAGATGAATTTAGGTAAATTAATATAAATCCGTATAAACTCTGAAAATTTTGGATGAACACAAGATGAACTCATGACTTCAATATTTTCATTAAAATTAAGACTCTCAAGCTCTAAAATGCAATATTTCACAAAGAGACTCTTAATTAGAACTTTCAAATAGAAAATTTTGATTTATGTTATGTTATAACATTATGAAGTTTTGATGTGTTATGTTTTATGAAATTTTAATTTGGTGTTTTTTAACTATGGTTTATATTTGCCTCATTACAATGTTGAAAGTGACATTTTGATTTATATTTACTTTTCCATAAATTTATTATTTTTATAATATATAAATTCTTACAAATTTACAGTTTGAGTTTACTTATACTTTATGATTTTAGGTAAACTCGCAAGTTTTATAATCTTGTTATTAATATTATAAATTATGTTCGTTTGAGTTGCGATCTACTTCTACTATGTACATAACCAACCGCTTTTGGGTCTATAAGACTTGGAATGAAAATACTTTTTTGAAATTGATACAGACCTAGTAGGAGAATTGAGAAAAGAGCTAAACGAGAAGTAGCTTTTGAAATACATGATTTTTGTATATGTAGGAGTAAGATGAACCATATGAAATGTAAGTTTATCCAAAGTCGTAATATAAATTCTAACTTCGAAGTAAATTTAGGGACAATATTATATCACAAGTTACATGATTTAAGTATTTTGGATCTCTTATCTAAAATGAAGGAGAAAAAATAGAGAGATGTAAATTAAACCATACAATTTGAGTGTGAATATTTTATGTGTTCATTGTGATAAAAACAAGTACCACACTCAAGTATTAGAAATTTTTTTACTGCAAAATTATAAGATCGGCAATGTTTTAGGAGATTCAATGTTTGGAGGTAAAAATTCAACAAAAGTTAAACTCAATAAAGCAAAAAAGACGGAGAATGTTAGTGTTCAATATTGAGTGAACACACAAGATAAAATAGGGGATTAAGATGTTGGAATAGCTCATGTTGTAAAAAATATAGTAGAGTCTCACATAAGGTACTTTGGACACATGGTTAGTTAAGACCTATGAAAGCTCAGAACAAAAAAGTTAGATAAGATGGAGGGTAGTAGCCTAGAGACAGATGAGGAGCTAAAAAATCCATAAATAAAACTACTAAACAAGATCTAGAAATTAATAGTGTGAATGTCAGCATGATGTAGGATAAAATATTATGACATTGTTTGATAACTATAGATTTCGTTTGGTAAAACCTTTTAAGAGGGTGTTCCTGCTGTTAAAAAATATAAGTTAATTTGTTGTGTTTGGCAAACAAAAAGTAGGGATGCTTTGATGATGGGTTTTAAAAGGCACGGGTGTTCTTGGGAGCTCTCTTGAGTAGCTTTTCATAGCTAACTTATGCTTTCTAAACATTAAAATATTATATAACCTTAAATTTTAATGGTCATTCTATACTCTTTAGTGTTTGTGTTTATTATAGTAATTTTACATATGACGAATAATTTTAAAATATATTTACCAAACATTACTCTGGCCTCTTCTACTTATTGAGAGCCATTTTTTCATTTTTTTTAAACCAAACAAAAGTGTTATGACTTTTTAAAAATAGCTTTCGAAGAGTCAAAGAGCTAAGTAGCTCTAAAAAAATCACCACAATTACCAACCCAAACATAGGCGATTTGATTTAGTGGGACTTGACTTAGTTGTTATCATGTTTGCAAAAGTTTATAATTTATAATTTATTCAATGATGAAGGGGAAAACTAAAGTGCAATTAGTGTTAATTAGCTGAGTTATTTCTAGACCAAATTAGGGTTGACCTCATCATTAGTTGGGTTATTTTTGGATTAAATTAGGGTTTAAGGACTTAATTAGGTTAAAAAATAGTGTCAAGTTTAGGTTTAGTCAAACCCGGTCCATATACATTAACAATCTATTTATTGGTCAAAATGAGTAGGGTAATAATCTAATTATCTCTTCATATTTTTTAGGGCACTTATTAAACAAGTAAAAGATGAATGTTTTGATTGAAAAGATAGGTGATTGAAAATCATAAAAAAAAATATTTTATTAACAAGTACCCTAAGCACGTATTAGGAGAGAACTAGATTGTTACATTTTAACTTTTAACACATAAATTTTGTTCAGAAATTACAGCGCTAAAGGTAGTATAGATAGCACTGCTGCAAAATGTATGGGAAAAAAAAAGGTTAGTTAAGCATTTTATTTTTGTTAGTTAAAGAGATAATTAGTTAGTGAAACTAGCTCTTTCATGTAATATAAAGTCTCAATCTGCGTGTAATCTCACCAATTCAGAAAAAAATAAATACATCTCACTATTGAATTCCCCTCTCTAGTTCTATGAAGTTCTTCATCTCTTTGGAAAGTTTAGAGAATGGACTCTCTCATGATAATTTTCTATATGATTAAATCATATTTTAAATTTTTTATTATTATTTTTAATTATTTATGTTATATATGAATCTCAACTTTTTAATAAATGTTAAAGATATAAATCATGACATTCTCATATAAAAATATAGCATGAGATGATGAATTCTCAAATTTCGAATACTTTGCCCCATGTAAAATATATATGACCTCTCAGTATAATAAGATTATCAACTAATTGAATTCATACAAAATCCTTGAGTGGAGAATGGCTTGTCCATATATTTTTCTTGAATCAATTATCAAAATAACATTATATTTTTTTTTACTTCATAAATTATATTAATTATAATGAGTTTTAAATTTATAACTTCATGCATACTACCTCAAATCCTTCACCTCTGTAGTAATCCTAGTGATTTACTAACATCAATATTTAATTCTTTGTTACACTTTCTCTGTAACTTATGTTAGGAAACAGATTGAAATATTAATTTCTGCCCCTCGTGGGACGAGAGATTAACCCTCGGATTTGTATGTCTTTTGCTGCTGAATTCAGATGATAATTAATGTCCCCCCAAAAAGGAGCATGGACTGTTATAAAAGAAATAAATAAAGAAGCATGATTTGAAACTTGGATTGAATTAAAAATGATGGGATGTCAGAAGAAAAGAAACCAGAGAATCAATTTTATGACAAAATATTTTAATAGAATGAGTTCATTTTTCTGCTGATTTTTAATAGAATTTGAAATATTATTTTTTTCCCACTTAGATAACTGAATGAGTACTTCTTAGTAGTTTTCTCCAACAACCACTTCTAAATTTATCTAAATTCAATTAAAATTCTGATTAATTAATTTTTACTGCCTACGATTAGGATATAACAAAAGCTTATCTGTAAAATGTAACAAATTGCTCAATGAACATGAAGAAAGAAATACATTGAAATACTATTCTACATGAAAAGAAGGCGGCCACACTAAAATCATTGAAGGATAACACCAGATGAAGAAATTCAAGTTTCTCACAAACAAAAATTGAGAACCAGTTTGGTAAAACTTTTATGATAAACTCATAATAATCTCTGGTACCATTTTGAGGTATGTACCAAACTAACCCTAACAATGATTTACTTTCTAATTCAAAGTTATGGAAATGCTTTTCAACATATAAAAGGGTTTAAACACCTTCTCACTCACTCAAATATATTATGGAATCCACCTTGAAGAGAATGGTAAGAAAGGAATCTACACCTCTTTATATGTCCAAATAGTAAAATTGAGCTACGAAAAGAAAGAATTAGCTGATATCTAATAACAAGCACTAGGAATTTCCATAGTGCATTGAAGTTTAAGGTTGGAATAGAAGCCTTAATTTCCATCCCATATTTATGAGACGGTACTAGCTCTTTCTCCGCAGGCCCTCCCACCTACAGACAGAGAAAATACAATTTCTGCATATATATCTTTGCGACTCTAATCAATGCATCCCATCATGTGTCTAAATAGCCATGAAGTGGCGCACAAAAAATAAATTGTCATGAAGTGCATATGTCAAATAATACTAATAAACAAAACGAACACCAAATTGAAAATATACAACCCACAAAAATGAAGTAGAAAAATCGTTATAACTCCTCAGAAATCTTTTAAAAAAACATATATAGGACCATAACCATCTTTCTTTTATTTTATTTTATTTTCCAAAACACACAAGCAAAAAAGAGAAAGACACGAGTTTTCATTCATATTTCATATACATTGAGAGATAGACAAGCATGCCTCCTATTCTCCCAACTCCAACGGATCTTTCTCAAAACAGATCGAAACACAGCAAATAAATATATCTTCCATCATATCAAATTTCCTACCTCATGCTCACACACAGCAGCCACATGATGTACATGCACATACACAGCAGCAATTAGTTTCTTTTTATTACTTCATACAAACTATCACACCCCATACCAATATAATAAAACCTCTACTATATATATATATATATATATATATAT
>QANU01059939.1:243334-263447 GCA_003254905.1 Nissolia schottii | reverse complement strand
TATATATATATATATATATTCAGTAATGGGGCCGTCCATGAGGCCAAGGAAAAGCGTCATGGCCAACCTGGCCTCCATTGGGAAGCAAATTTGGCGGGAGATGGTTATACGAAGGCAAAGAATTAGAAGGATCTGGAACATGTCCAACCTGCTGGAGCTGTCCCCCAATTCCCACGCCACCACCGACCTCATCATCACCATCCCCAAGGGGCAGCCTCTCATACGTGGCATTAGCGAAGGTGGCAGCGATCAACATGACGGGCCCAGCGGCAACCAGGGACCCCACAACGCTCCCTCCCACGACCTGCCCCTGCCCTCCGGCGAGGTACACCGTCAGCCCCGTGGACCCCGGAGGCGCGGGCCCCGGGAGGAACGCCCCCGTGAGGGAGATGATGTCGAACCTCCCGTGCAGCGCCACGACGGCGCCCGGCGCGGAGGGCTGCCTGAGGGTGACGTTGGCGACGGAGCCGCTCCCGCTGAGGACGCAGACGCCGCGCTGGCGCCTCCTCGCGAACTGGGCGACGCTCTCCGCCACGTCGGCGCCCCCGGCGACCTCCATGACGTGGCTCCTGAGGGCGTTGGGGCTGTCCCGCGTGACGAAGATGGGCGGCTTGGGCTTGTTCTTGGAGCCGGGGGGCCTGCCTCTCTGCCTCCGCGAGCCGCTGACTTCCACGACCGCGCCTTCCGTCGGCTCGCCTTCCCTCTCGTCCTCCTCGTCGTCTTCCTCCCCGTTGTTGTGGTCGCCTCTGCTGCTCTCGTTCATTGAGAGGAGGTTAGCGTGTTGGCTCCTTTTGCTTGTGATGTTATTGGGCGATGAGTTGGCTCCCGGGTCTAGCCCCGCCAACCCCACCTGGCCGGCCCACCAAGGATTCGCCAGATTTGCCGTTGTTGTTGTTGTTGTTGTTGTTGCTGCAAGGATGCTTCTGGACGGACCGATTTTGAGGGCTATATATCTTCACTTGTTGTGTTTGGTTTAATTTCTCTCTCTTTTCTTTGCTCTCTTTCAGGTGAGGAAGAAAGTGAGGAAATAGCAAGACTGTGATGGTGATGATGACATGTGTGATGTTATGGCTGAACCAAGCATAAAGAGCCAATTGGCCTTTACGACTTGAGAAAGAAATTAAGTGGAGCTAAGTATGCGTACGCTGGCTGGCCCTTGTTGCAATTCGCAAGCTAAACCATATTAACGGTGGTTTGGGCTCTTTTTTTCTTCTAAGAGCAGATGAGAAAAGTCAAACCAAGAGAGAGAGAGAAGGGGGAAAGGAGGGAGGGGGGGGAACATATGAGCTCGTGGGAGCTGTTTCACTCTCATGGATGGGACAGACTTCACACGAGAGAGAGGGAGAAGAAGGGGGAAAGGAGAGGGGGGGTGCTTAGATGTTAGAGGAGGAGAATTAGATTCAATGACTCGAGGGGGAATCAAGTAAAGGGTAAGAAGAGAGAGAGAGAGAGAGAGAGAGAGCTGATTAAGAGTTGTTTTCATTTTCATCACAAGATGTGATGAGATGCAAAGGGGATGATGATTGCAGATCAGACGATCAGGAAGTGTCTTTGTTTTGTTTATTATTATTATTATTATTATTTCTTTTGGCTACTTAACATCATGAAGTGATCTGAGTGGACATCAGAGAGATGGAACAGATGCATAAACCTTTCAGACAAGAATCAAGCACAAAGAGAAATTATGTGAGAGAGCACAGGAAAGGAGGCAGAGAGAGACAGAGAGTTAACAAAAGGCAAAACCCAGCATATTTGAGTAATTATTATAGGATAGTGAAAGAGTGAACCATAACTTTAGTTAATTGAAAAATGTTCTAACACTCTAACTAGTTAGTTTACGCTTAAGTCGTAAATTCGCTTGTTAACTTGTTATCTGTTTTGGTTGGAATGATACTTAGTACCGCTTATTCGTTGAAAAGTAGAGTTACTTGAAAAATAAGGATTCATTTTTAACTTTTCTTTTATATCTCATAGCATAAAGTATGAGCATTGTAGTTCGTAGAACATGTAATGCGAGCAGTAGAGTAACATGCTTAGCTAACATTGATGAGAGGCACTAAACATTCCAACATAACATTTACCAAGGGTCCATAACACGTTCACAACCAGAGACACAAATGTTAAGATAGCGGTTACATACAAATATTTAGTACAGCAAAATTCTTATCACATATAATCTACTAACTAAACGCCTACTCTTCAGCTCACTCTTCTGGATACGACTTCTCCTCATGCTGCTCCTATCCTTGCTCCATATTAGGTCCTGCCTCTGGAATCATAAAAGAGTGGAGAATGAGAACATTGCGTTCTCAGTAGGAAAACCTTAGTCGTCATAACTCATTTTATACCCAATTATGATTCCGCCGCTCAGGAATATCTAGGTGTTACAGTTATATTAAAGTCCTACTAGTTATGAATGTCCACACTAAGCATGAGCAGCTTTACCTATGTTTCTAGGTGTTCGAGGGAGCTATTCTTCATTATCTATGTCATCTGTCTGCTAATCTAGTTCCTAATTCAAGCATCATCGTACGATTCACATAGCTATACTACTGCATCAAAATCCTCATCATACAAGTCACATAGCTGCACTAATACATCATCATCATCTTTGGAAATTCATTTGAAATTCATTTTACTCCCGCGATCTAAGGTAAGCCTTAGTAGCGGTTCCGCCCTCGTTCCTTGTAGTTGCGGCCACACGCTACAACCACACATTACAGCTCGCATCGTGGCGGCCAGGTCGCGCTAAACCTGAAGGGTCTCACCTGCAGTGTCTTGACCCCGTAATTCTCACCAACCAAGACCGAGGTGACCATCAAACAGATGGCGTGGGGGTCAGACCTACGACTCGACCGGAACTAAGACCTTCCCCAAAAGTCAAGCCCTCGGCCCTTCTAGAGGGGGTTTTTCCATCATCATCGTCGTCATTATGTGCACAGTTCACTCTTTGATGCAACAGTTCATCATCATTTCTATCATATTTCTAAACAATTCTTCTATAAGCAACATCATATACCTAGGTTTCCATAATCCAACATATTGCCAAACAATTCATCAAACAAGTATCAAGCCATGAAAATCTAATATAATCTAACATAAAACACATCACAATCATTATTTCAAGCAACTAAACCTAACATAATCTAGCACAAAACATGTTACAAACATCATCAAACATCTTAGAACCACATAGGCAGTGGTTAGGACAGTTTACCCACTTTTTTGAGCGTTTTGAAAGTTGCGAGAAAAGACTCCCGCAAACCTTGAGGCGATCGTGCTATTTTTCCTGAATCCAACGGCGTAATCGCAGAACGCACGAACGGAACAGAAATAAATTTAACAGTATAAAAGTATGGATTTTGTGCACTGAGGAAATGGCCTTCAGGCCAGTTACAACTTTTATATATATATAGAACCTGAGGCAGTGGCTTATGCTGCCTCAGTTAATTATATATTATTTTAATATTATTATATTATATTTTATACTACTACTAACATAATACATATATATATATATATATATATATATATCTTTACTTTTTCCGTTTTCTTTATTTACGGTGGGGAAGCATCCCCGTGGCCTTGGATAATGGCCATGGGCCACATGGACAATTTTGATCATGTTTAATCGCGTTTAGTTCTTAATCGTTTGCGTACGGATGCCTTAAATATATTTTGGACATATCATTATAACGCTAATTTTCCTTGTTACTTATTTAATTTTATTTGGACATTCTTGGATTTATTTTCATATTAATGTATTTTATAGACTCCCTTGAGTCATAATTTAATTTTAATACTGATCAAAAATTGATCTGAACTTCACAGGACTCTGTGAAATCGCAAAATTACTATTTTTAACTAATGTTTCGGGGATTAAATTTAATAATTAAAATTTTCAATCGTATTAATTTATTCTTATTTATTTATTATGCGAAATCTTCGTAAGGGGAAAAATCGGGATGTTACAATTGTCAACAAACTTTTTTTATAATAACAAGAAAATAAAAAATAATGTAGGATCTATTAACTTTTTTTTAATTTGTAGAGCACATTAATTTTATATTTTTATTGTTATCAATTTTATTGTTGTTCAAAAGTATTATTCATCCAACGTTTCTTTAATTATAATTGTAAGTCATTTCAATTCTTAAAAGTAAAAATTATTTGTAAGTCCATTAAAATGATAAGATTTAACATAATTTAGAACTTTAAACACAAATAAATTAAATAATGAAAAAAGTTAACAAATATCGTAAGGACACTTATTAAAAAATAAGAGATAACTTTTTATTGAAAAAGTAAAACTTAATGACTCCTTACTAAAAACTTAAAAACTTACTGTCTTGTTTTTTGCTTCCTCGGGACATTGGTTAACAAAACTCTTAAATAAATCATAAAAATACTATTTTTATTCATTTGTTATAGAATATTGTATTGATCACTCACATTCCATCCATCATTGATGAGATTTTATTAAAATTTGCGCTCATTAGAATTTTATCTAATGATTAGTAGAGTATGAGTTAACACAAATTCTCATAACAAATAAGTTCATATAACACAACTTTAATCATAAATACACTTCATTACATCAAATTTCTTGAATTAAAGTAAACCCTAAATATTGTGACGAATAAAAAAAAATTAGACCTGGTGTCAACAACAAAAACGAGGTTAAGACTAATTTGATTCGTGTTTCACAATTTTATAAATTTAAAAGTTAACTTATTAATTTTATGAACCAAAAGTTAATTTATTAACTCAAACTTTCATAAAGTATTGACATTCATACCCACATTCATAAATATATAATCATGAAGAAAGAAAAAATGGCACAATGAACCCTGCACCTTGGCAGCCACCTATTGGGTGAACACTTTGTGAATGTTCAAAAATATAATAATAATAATAATAATAAAACGCTACAACGAGTTAAAAGAATTAAGGAGAAATGTATATATTAATTGTTTTCTTAAAGTGACCTATGAATTTATTTGGGGGAGTTAAAACACTTTTCCTTAGATACTTAATATTAATGTTCGTTTTAAGAAAATCAATGTATTCTATATTGATTGATGTTTTAGTATTTCATTATAGAAGTAATTGTTTTATATTAATTCTATCCCTAGTTTCATTTATGCATGAGTTGGTAGAGAGTATAAAGAGGAATGAATAAAAGTGGAGATCATTTAATTATCTTCTTAACCGAAAATTGTTAGTATATAATAGATTTTTGTCCAATTATATTAATTTTTTTTTTTCATTTTTTTCCCTCTTCCCCAACGATCTTCTTCTTTCCATCATCTTTTTCTTCTTTTTCTCTTTTTCTCCCCTCTCCATTTATTTTTCATTATGTTCTTTTTCTTCTTCTTTATTTCTCTTTTCTTATTCTTTTTTTTTTCGTTTCTTTCTTTTATCTTTGTTTCTATTGTTTTTTGGGTTCATCTTTGTTTCCTTCTTCTTAAGACATTATGGAGAGCATGGACAAAGACATTCTTCTTTGATCGCAACCATTCTCTATGTTTTGTAATATTTCAGTGCGGCATATTGTTTGTTTATGTGTATTGTAATGTTTGTTTACTTATTTTTGCTTTTTAGTGGTGTAATGTTTGTCATGTGTAGTGTAATGTTCGTTGCAATGTTTGTTTCTTAGTTTTGTAATATTTTTCTAACGTTTATTTCTGAGTATTGTAATGCTTGTTTTTTTATGGTGTAATATTTCAGTGTGATATAATGTTTGTTTATGTGTGACGTAATGTTTGTTTATGAATGTTGTAATGTTTGTTTACTTCTTTGTTTCTATGTGTTGTAATATTTGTTTATGTGTAGAGTAACGTTTATTTATGTGTATTGTAATATTTATTTATGAGATTTGTAATGTTTATTTATGAATGTTGTAATATTTGTTTCTTTGTGATGTAATATTTTGGTGTGGTGTAATGTTTGTTTAGGAGTATTGTCATATTTGTTTACTTATTCATTTTTGTGTGGTGTAATGATTATTTATGTGTTTTGTAATGTTTATTTTTTAGTGTTATAATGTTTATTTCTTTGTGGTGTAATATTTGTNGGGGGGGGGGGAGAGGGAAGAGAGTATGTCATTTATTTTTTGCTATTTAATTGGTGTGGGTCTTATTTTGTTTTTTTTTTCTTTTTGTGCTCAATAATGTTTATTTATTTATTTTGTTATATGTGTTTATCTATTTTGTAATATTTGTTTACGAAGGAGCGTGAGTGCATGCATTTTAGTGTGTGAGTTGGGGAGTATGAGAGATAATGCGACCGTTACTTTATACTATTAATTGGGCACACGTCTCATTTTATTTTACTTTCGTATGTGAAAAATGTCTGTTTATTACTTTTGTAATATTTGTTTATTTGTTTTAAAATGTATGTTTACACGTTTGTGTCAAAGTATGTGGTATGATAGCTATATAGTGAACATTTTTTCGTCATACACGCATCATTACTGTTCCTTAATTCATGTGTCATTTACCTTAAACGACCATTATTAAAGAAGTGAGGGAATAATGTTTTACTATTTAACTATATAACTACTTTTTGTTATTTTTATTTTTAGTTAAATATGTTTTTAATTCTTCATAAATTTTAAATTTTATATTTTATTTCTCATAAATTTTTTTTAAAAATTGTTTCTCATAAAATACAAATTAAAGGTTTTTGTTATTGTTGTCATATTAAGCTGTTAAATGTTGACATAACACTTAACTTGACCACGTGATAGGTCACGTGTCACGCACGTCACACAATTAACCCAACAATTACTTCATCTGTTTACTCTCGTGCTTCTCACAACGTACACTTGTTGTCTTCTTATTTTTTTCCACTACAACTCCGTGAGTCACCGCCCTTGTCGTTACTAGCAAAGCAACCTCACTTACGCCACCTCACATGTTTCTCTCCTCCAACCCCCCTCTCTTTCACCTAGGTGGCAAGTTGATTGTCATGTCAGTTGTTAACGACTTAATATGATGACACGAACTAAAACCATATAAAAAATATTTATAAAGGACAATTTTTAATAAAAATTTTATGAAGGAAAAAAATACAAGATTCAAAATTTATCGGAGATTAAAAATTATTTAACCATTTTATTTTTATCAAAACTACATGTCTTTTTCTTTTCGAAAGTATCGTGTTTGAGTCGGCTAGTACCACTGGAACAACCCAAGTAATTCCTGCTCATTGACTTCTGTGTTCGTTGGTTTATTTATTGCTGTTGCTTGTATTATATATCTACCTACTTATAGGTTAGTTTTACTTTATCCCATTATTCACACACACATACTCTCTCTCTCTCCCTCTCTCTCTCTCTCTCTCTCTCTCTCACTCACTCACACACACATTATTGAACACATACTTTTTAAAGGGTTAGATAAGATTTTGTCCCTTAATAAATCGCAAATTTTGATTTTGTATTTTATTTATTTTTTTCAAGTGCTCAATAAATTTATTTTTTTTTGTTTTAGTCTCTAACAATAAATTGAACCGCTAGGTGAACTCCACTATAATTTGGTCAAATCATGTTTTAACTATTATCAAACTAGCTAAACATGGTCAAAGCAGTTTGAATACCATGGTTAAAGCTTGATTTGAGCGTAATTACAATCATTTAACTTCCATCTATCATGTCATCTTTTAACGGTTCAACTTAACTTCAGAAACTACAACCAAAAGAAAAAAAAATTATCGATGACTCAAGCAAAAAACAAATTTAATAAGATACAAAATCAAAATTTGCTATTTATAGGAGACAAAAACTTATTTAACCCTTTTTAAAAGTATATTTTATTTCTTTTTCTCGAAGATATATATATATATATATATATATATATATATTTGTTGGTTGAGACATATTATAAGTTTTCTAGTACAATTCGAATATGACTTCTTTAATTTACCTCTTGACACAAGATTAAGAAAGATGCCACTTAAGCTACTAACTTTTAGCTAAATGTATATTTTATTTGACTTGATAAAAATAGGTTTTGTTAACAAGTGTCTTTAAGGAGTCAAATATAAAATATGTTTGATTGTTTTCAATCTATTTAATTACGTTAAAAACTTTAAAAATTTACCACATCAATAAAATATTTTTACTTCTAACTCTTCTTAAGATACCACATTTTTCCTAAGGTTCAGTTATGATATTTACAAAATTAGGTGATTATCTTCTAGTTATCTAAGGTTGTCCTAGAACCCTAATGGCAGCCATTACTTCATGATGCATAATAACATAAGTACAGTACATAATATACAGTTATTCAATTGTCATACACAAATTATGATAAGACCGTGCTTGTCGGGATATTCACACTCTCTTTTTCTTTAGAAATTTAGTTCAGTTAGTTAACAAAAAGTTAGTTTACAAAAAGTTAGTTTAGTTAATTAACCATAGCCTAACTTGTACCATAAGCAATTGCTAACTATTACACTATAAAGCCTAGCTCAACATGGATTGAAACTTAATTTTAGAATGGTTTAATTAAGTTTTTAGCCCTTGTAAAATTTCAAAGTTTGTTTTTAGTCCCTGTGTAAAATTTTTAATCCTTGTAAAATTTCAAAGTTTGTTTTTAGTCCCTCTGTTTTTAGTCCCTTTGAAATTTTACAGGGACTAAAACTAAATTTTATTTAAATAATTTTTTTGTGCCTATGAAAGGGTAAAACCAATCTCAAACAACTTTTTGTTTTATATTTATTTTAAATAATTTTAACTAAAATCATTTAAATAATTTTAATCACATATTTAATAATTTAAATAATTTTGACATTTTTTTTATTAATATGAACATGATTTAGTAGTTTAAATTATTTAAAGTTTGTTAAAATAAAAATAGTTATTTTTTTTATTTGATATTAGTTAGTATAAATATTAAATATATATTTGGACCATGATGGCAATATACAAAGAAGATTACATAAGTGCTCAAGTGGACTACAAATAAAGTGTAGTGTGACATATCCTAAATTATCCTAATATATATCCTAATAAATTAACATACTCCTACTCAATACTTAATTATCCTAATATATATTCTATTAAATAAACATACTCCTATACAATACTTATGTCACACTACACTTTACTTGTAGTCCACTTGAGCACGTATGTAATTTTCTTTGTATATTGTCACCATGTTCAAAATATATATTTAATATTTATACTAATTAATATCAAGTAAAAAAAAGTATATATAATTATTTTAACAAACTTTAAATAATTTAAACTACTAAATCATGTTCATATTAATAAAAAAATGTCAAAATTATTTAAAATAAATATAAAATAAAAAAATTGTTTGATGTTGATTTTACCATTTCATAAGCACAAAAAATTATTTAAATAAAATTTAGTTTTTAGCCCCAATAAATTTCAAAATTTGTTTTTAGTCTCTGTAAAATTTCAAAGTTTATTTTTAGTCACTCTGTCTGACTGGGGTTAATGGCGCCGACGTGGCATGCCACGTGGCATGGCCATGTCAGCGCTGTTAACGGTCACGTCAGCGCTGTTAACCTCAGCCAGACAGAGGAACTAAAAACAAACTTTAAAATTTTACAGGAACTAAAAATTTTACACAGGGACTAAAAATAAATTTTAAAATTTTACAGAGGTTAAAAACTTAATTAAGTCTTTTAGAATTCAGTTTCTTATAGACTTAAAATTTATGATTCTGTACAAGTCTGAAAATCAATGGAGAACCCATTCAGTTACCAATGCTTGAGCACAAGTTCATCAATGGCATCCTTCTACCTTACCGATTCTCTGTCATATTATGATGAGAAGATGCTAAACCAGAAATGGGAGAGGATCAAATAGGAGAGACTTGAACCATTAGGGATTTGAAAAAAGGACAATGTGGAATCAAAGACCAAGAAGAATTTGACAAAAAATCCAAAAAAGAAAAATGGTGCAGAAACGGTTGTAGAAACCACTCTAATAACAACAGGAGAAATCAAGAATATTGCTTATGAAACTGTTATTGATACATTGAATCCTTGAAGCAAATATTACCAAACAATGGAATGAATCTTGAAAAGATCAAGAAGCAACGGTAGATTCAAAGTCGGCATTAAATCAAGAAGAAAAAGGAGACACAACACACATGGGTATAAAATCAACAACAAAAGACAAAAAAGTAATGCTTCTAATCCCTGCATGCTCACTATTTCCTCCATTTTCCTATCTCATCTAGTGCTCCTAAGAACCCAAAAATAAAATAAAAAAATCATTTAACCACATGATATTATATTGAGGTTAAAATTATCAAATTTTAAAAAATTAAAAAAGTTTGACTTTAACAAAGTGTAATCTAATAGTCAATGTTTACATATATTTTAAACACTATATTACACATCAAATTGTTTTTAAATTGTTGGAAATTTTACACACTTAAACAATATAATTAATACATACACTCATTTTTCTTAGATAAACAAAAAAAAAGTCAGTTAAAAAAAAGAACCCAACAAATATGAAAATTTTGTATAGCTACATGTTCTCGATACTACATGTAAAATTTTTTTACACGAAATCTTTGCATTTCGAAAGTTCATCAAAAGATCTAAATCCTCTTAGCTTGAGTTACTTGTCCTAATGTCTTTAATTCTTTCATTCATTTTTATTTATTTCCAATAGTTAAGTTAGGCCGATTTGCTAAAGATGCATTTGTCAGAATTAGAGCTACATACATTGTTTTTAGTATTGCAGTGACTAATCACCTCGCAATAAAGGAACACACGCAAAATGATAGACTACTGCTATAAAATATTTTTCCATTTCGATGAGTGAGGATCAAACTCATACCACATGATTAAGAGACAATGTGAGCTGCTTCCGTGCCGCACCTCGTTTCAAATTAGAGTTACATGTGACAACAACAAAATGAAACAAGCTGAAAGAAAAGAGACTAATCGGTATACCATTTTCTTATGAAAGCTTTGTAAAGAATCTCTTTGGCTAAAATATTTCTGGGAAATGGGAGCCAAAGAGTGCTGTATGCTATACTTCTATCAAGAATCTGACGGAAAAATCACTTGAATTTATTGATGCTGCAGTGCTTAAATTAACTCGCACCTCCATATCCTAACAGGACTTACTTCCCTGCACCAGGATTCTTCGGAGTTCGCTAGCGATTCCTTGCAACAAAACCGGCTTTCGGATGACTCCATTAATGCCAATTTGCGTGCACCTCTCCCACAAATCTTCTTCACTGCTTGCTGTCAAGGCAACGATCGCAGGCCAATTCCGGCTTTTAAACTTCCGAACCCTTATGGCAACTTCGAATCCGTCTAATTCAGGCATGTGAAGATCCAAAAGAATGACTTGGATAGAAGATCCAGCGGGTCCAATAGCAGCAAGGCATTCGAACCCTGAAGAAACAGAAGTTACAATGCAGCCTAGTTTCTGAAGCAGCCTTTTGGTTACTGCTCTATTCACATCATCGTTGTCGGCCAGCAAGACTTGCAGTCCTCTGAAGAGGGAATTTGAATTGGAAGGCTCGGAACTTTCGCTGGGTTTGGGTATGGCTATGGCAATGGACTGCCTTAGTTGAAACCGAAGATCGATGGCCATGACTTGAGGAAGACTGTGAGTGTTTGGTACTAACCATAGATTCCCTTGCATCAACTGCCAATAAACAGAAACAAGTAAAATCAATGGAGAGAAAAATAATTCACAGAACACATTAACAACGACTTTAACAGTTCCAACTAAAATACAAGCATAATCAGTCATTGGCATTTAAAGAACCTTGAATAGATTTTAGAAAATCAGTAATTATCGCTCGAGAGACATAAAGGAATGAATAATCAAACCAACAGTGTAAATCCAATAGTTATTACATCTAATAATGGCAACCTACAAGTTATTTACAATAAGTAAAGCCATAAAATGAAAAATGTTAATCATTCAAAAGTGGATAAATTGCGAGAAACAGTCATCATACCATCTGCACATGAAGTTGAGAAAGCATACAACAATGAAATTCAAAGCTCTAGTCCTAAACAATGGGAGATCTATGCCTCGATTCCTATCAATTGAAATGAACTACTATTATTAAACATGCTTATGATATCATATACTTCACATGGATAACCTCCAATTCATAAAATATTTCATATTTTCAAGAACTGGTTTCCATTTTCTTTCTATAGGAAGTTAGTAAAGCAACAGTTGTTCAATCAATGAAGTACTACAAATGTTCATGGAAGAGTAAGAAGAAACAAAGCGCCTCGCAAACAAGGGAACCCTATCCACAGATTTTTGTCAAATGCAGATTTCCATTCTGGTGAATCTTCTTGAATCTAGTTAGCTTGAAGAAAACTAAGTGTTTCAGTCCTTTGCTAAAAGGAAGGAATGTAGAAGATAGCCTTCAACTAAATTTTTTTGAAAGTGTTATTAGCACATGAATGAAGATGAAAACCAACATCTTAATGAACTCTCTATTCACAAACACACAAATAAACCGATGCTACAAAACTCACTTGGACTATCCTCCTGCAAACGCCGAAGCTCAATCTGCTCTCAACACTACCACTGGCACCCTTCCTACCCAAAAGCCGCCCTGAAGAAATTGAACTGTCCAATTCAGAATCACTGCTGTTAATCCCTATCTCAAATCTAATATATACATCGCCGCTAGATGAGCTTGGTCTCCAGGCTGATAATCCCTTATCATTCCTTCCTGGACTACCAGTTTCTGGGAAAACCCGAAACACGAGAACCCCTCCTCCTCCATGGTTACCATCTAATAGGTTCCCAACCATATGCAGAATCACCTGAAAAACCCTTCTTTCATCACCCATAACATTATCAGGCAAAGACTTATCGACCACGACCATAAAACCAAAGCCCCTATAAACACACATGCACTTGGCAAGGCAAGCTGCTTCTTTTATCAAGCTATGTAACCCAAAAGGCCTCATCTCCAAAGCAAACCTTCCATCATCCTTCGCCGAGTTGTCCATGGCATCGTTTATCAAGTTCGACAGGGCATTGCTGGTCCTCAGCATTGCATCAACCGCAAGTTTCTGTTCACTCTTCAAATTCTCACCTATAATCATGGAAAGCAAACCCAGAACTGAGTGCATTGGCCTCCTCATCCCATTACTCATGACCTTCTGAAATGAGGCTCTGGCCTCGCTTGCCATAACGGCATTCTTCTGCGCCTGCTGTAAGGCTCGATTTTGCTCCTCCAACTTCTCCCTCATAAGCTGCGACTCTTCGAGAATCGCGGCATGAGACAGAGCCACAGCCACCTGATCAGCAACCACCTTGATTATCTCTCGATCTTGATTGCTCCAAGATCTTGGCTCCCCGGCGGGAAGAATCAAAACCAATATCGCATAACACGCTTGCATTTGCTCAGGCATTCCCCCCTTGAAATTGCAGACCCGCAGCATCGGCATTCGGATCGCAGCAACCTGCCCTGCCTCACCAGAAACTCCACTGCTGGCAGCACCAAGCGGCGAGTCCGAGTCAATTATGTTCACTACATTATTTCCCTTCACTCTCACAACATCTGGATCAGTAATCGGTATAGAAAAATTAAGATTCCTCCCATTCAATTCATGGGTGAGGTTCATCTCTGTCTTGTCAACATTAGGCATCCAGACTGCACTATTTTCCAAGCCAAGAGTCTTCGACAGCTCGACCAGTGTGGTGTACAGAATCGTATGCCTATTATTAGAAACAGAGAATAGAAGAAATGAATACTTGGTAGTTTCATCAATGAAAAGTTATAATGTAGACAAGAGATTAACCATGGTTGTTAACTAACTAACTAGCATAACGAACTCAGTCAAATACAGTCACTAACTGTAATGAGAAATCCTTGCATCAATACAATTTGAGCCCTGCTACACGTACACCATACATACATCCTATACTTATATATATAAAATTTGTATTTTAATGTCTGTAATATTTGTGCACTTAATTAAGTATAATTGAGAATATCATCTATAAGTTTGTAATGTTTGTGCACTCATCAGAATAAAGTTTGTGCATTATTAATCGTGTTTACATGTAGCATTTCTGATACAATTTTAACCCCTCGCGATTAGGCACGCCCACTACACAAGTGGACTTCGTCAACATTCCCGTCGTGTCTAAATATGAGTTGTTGGAATTGTATCTACACAAGAAATTTTCAGTCGCAGTACCTATCGAGTGACTTGCGGATCTCGCGAGTGAGCATTCTCACATGCATTGCAGCCTCCTTCTGCCTCATTATGATACCAAACTCCCTCCCGAGATCCCACGTCTTCCGCCTCAGCATGAGCTCCCTGACCTTCACCTTCAGAAGCAACGGGATCAGAGTGACGAGCGTGATGGCGGTGGCGCACGACACCAGCGCGGTGAGGATCTTGAAGACGGTGAGCGCCACCATGAGCTGGAAGGCGTGGGGCCCGTGAGCCCACCCGTTCAGCAAATGCGTCATCCCGCAGAGGACGATGAAGGCGATGAACTGAACCAGGACCCACTTGAAGGGAAGGTTCGAGAAGCTCACGAAGTAGAGAAGCTCGATGGGGATTGAGAAGTAGGCAACGGCGATGAGGAAGTCGCCGGCTCTCTCGCAGTAAAGAATGCTCTCAGTGGTCCACAAGCTGCCTTCATCGTCACAGCTACATTTGGGAAAACCGTCGTCGCCCGATGATGCAGGCACAGCGCACAAGAGGAGCAAGCAAATCAACGGTGCTGATTTGAACATTGGTCTCCAATGCGTTGCTCCTTCAATCCATCTAAATGCACTGCCAGGAAATGCCTTTGACAAATTCTACCTTCATTTGCAATGCCCTCCTCCGTCCCAACACTTTACACAATTTTCAAAATAATCAGTAAGATCCAACCCCATACAAATCAGGGAAATAAATAATAATAATAATAATAATAATAATAAAGAAAAAAGGCATAGTAAAGATACAATTCTTTTACCCCAAAAATGATCCGAACTATTTCACTATCAACCTTATTTTAATCCACGCACCCGTTTCGGTTTAGTGGTATGATGATTCAGTGGGTGAAGAGGACGACGTATTCATTAACCAAATTTGACTACATATATTTAAATATATATACCAAATTGACTCTCTCTCTCTCTCTCCCAAAATATATATACACACACCCCCCGTCCTCTTCTTCCCTCATCCTCAAACCAAATCAAAATGAATATACTATAATAAATAGTCCAACAATGTTTGCTACCCAAAAAAATCTGAATGAATAACAAATAATAAGAAATCACGGTAATGCATGCCAAATTTGAAAAACAAAATAAGTAAATAAATAAATAAAAGTACCTGCAGAACCAGAAGCACACCAATCGCAGGTTTTGAAAATAAAATAATAATAAAACCCAGATTGCAATCATATATATATATATATATATGTATATATACATTCCAACAACCTTCATCAGATCTTAATAATCTCCATGATTCGTATTCTTATTAATCTGTAGATGCCACACCCCGGTTAGAGACACATTACTACAAGCCATTAACCCTCAGCACCAAACACTCTGCCACGACCCATTACTTTGTGCAGTAAACAAGTGCAAAACCCCTATCCACCATCACCTTCCCCATTGCAAAAAAATAATAATAATAATAATAAATAAATAATAAAACCAATTGAGCATGCAAGAATGCAAATCCCAAGGCACACACGCCGCACACATATGTATGGATATTTTATTGAACAAAAATTACGTATGGGTACGTAGAAAAAGAGGCTTACAATATGCAGGAAAAAGGGCTACCTCGTGCCGTGAAAACCGGTGAAACAGGAAGTGGGGTACGAACTTTTGTGAGAGAGAAACGGTTTATACAGAAAGAAAAAAAAAAAAGAAAGAGCACAAGTAGGGACAGACTAATGAAGGAGAAAAGTGAAGTGTGTTTGGTTTGGTTTCTACCTTATGATCAGTGTAGGAGTACGTGCAGTTTGCAGTGTGTAATTTGTATATGTGTTTGGGAATGAGAATGGCAAACCCACAAACCATGAAATAGCGCCGTGGTTTCTTAAGGTCGTGAGAGAGAGAGACTGAAGAAGAAGGGAGGGTCCACGCTCTTACATGAAGAGAACTTGGACGCTCTTTTGACCCAAAAAAAATAAACGTATTTGGTGCTTCCAAAAGGATATCTACGTGGTGTTTTTTAATGAGAAATATTTAAATGTAATTAAAACACATTTAACACGCATGCGTGTTTTATAAGTATTAATAACTATACATTTAAATATACAAAAATGTTAATTATACACTTAAAACATGATCACCTAATGAAAAAATACATATTGTCATCGAAATTTTGTGTGTCTGTGTATGCATGAGTTTAATATTATTACAAAATAAAAAAATAAATTTTGTTATTGAACATTTATGTATGATCGTCCACGCATGAGTTTAATATTATTTATTTTTTATGTTTAATAATGTTTATTTCTCTGTTATATAGTATTTGTTTTTCCTTTATATTAAGTTTGTTTCTCTGTTGTTGGATAATTATTTTTGAAGTGTACAGAGTTATTAAATATATGATGTTTAAAAAATATTAAATATGCTCTATCAAAATCTAAATATTTTTACTAACGGTGTTGGTCCGAGTGGTAAGCAACTTGGTATTGCTTAAGCAGGTCTCGAGTTCGAGACTTGTGTACACGGTTATTCCCGTTGAGAAACTCACTCACCACAGTCAGATGCGCAACCCGGATTAACTCAGATTAGTCAAGGTAGAGCCTTAGAGCTGGGCGAGCTAACCAAATAAAAATCTAAATATTTTTTTTCACTCACTCTTAATTTTTTTCTCATTTCTCCCGAAAGGTATACTGGAATTTAAATAAATCACCATATATGGTCTCTCTTTTCTATTCTAAAACATTTTTAATTAATTATAAAAGTTTAATTGGTATGTGTTGACACTATAAAAGACTTTTGAACCCGTGAGTGTAAAATAAGAATGGATCCTCTCAATTTAATTTGTTGTCAATTGCTGTTAGGTATAATCTCTCACCATCAATTAAGATGGTGAGATCCACACATGATATCAGCAATAAATAAATTAATGGCGAGAGATCACACTTGACAATAATTGATAACAAATCAAATTGATATAATTCATTCATGTGTAAAACTTAGTAATTTACATTATTAAATGACTAGGTAAAGCTTTTTTACACTAACATTACATAACAATTAAATTCTTACATATAATTATTAGAGTTTAAATTAAAATTATTGAAATTTAATATATCAATTATATTTAATAAATACAATTTGTAAAACTTATTTAGGATTCTGTCAGTTTCAAATAATTTTTTTTGTTGATAATTTATGATTTTATATGTCCAATTTTTATCTCAATATAATATTAATTTATTTTTTCTAATAATGTTATCTGCATTAATGACTACATGCATTAAAATAGATATTATATTATTAAATGCATTATAATAAATGTAATTTGATACATTCAAACAATTTTTTACTACTACTTCTAAAAGCATTTTTTACTTAATTTTTGTCCTTATATAAAAGTGGACAATTAAATTAATACAACATGAGTGATAAAATTGAGTAAGTAAAATATTATATTTGAACTCATAATATCATTAAGACTTTAATTCATTAAATGTTGTTTAGTAGGGGGTGTTCATGGGCCGGGTTAGGTCGGGTTGGCCTATACTCGAGCCGGGCCCTATATTTAGACCGGACCAATTTCGAGGACCCGGACCCGACTCTAAACCCGATAGGCCCAATTATCTTCGGGCCAATTTAAAATCCGAGTTTGACCGGGTCAAAATGGGCCAAAATGTTTGATTCGATATTTCATAAGGGCATTTTTAATTGTAAAATAAAATCTCTTGCAGTCAGAAACCAATTCAAGAATAAAATGTGCAAAATACGAGTACCTGTGGCTACTATATATCATTATAAATAGACAAAAGACACATCACAAAATTGAAAGCATGCAAAAGAACAAAAATCAACTCCAAACTACAATAGATTTGCAATAAAGTTAACTACAATAGATTTACAATCATGTGATAGGATGGAATTGCAAGAATCTAATTCCTTTCATTCTTGTGATTTCTCATAATGGATTAGGAAGGAAAAACAATAAAAAAATGCATAATAGTATAGCATACGGGCCGTCGGGCCGGGTCGGGTGGCCCGAGGCTAAACACGAACCCAATATGAATTAAAATCGGGTTATTTTTTTAGAAAATTTTTCAATCGGGCCCAATTCAGGCTGAATGCTTCGGGCCGGTCCTGATTGGCGGGTCAGACCGGGTTATGAACACCCCTATTGTTTAGTTACTTCCTTTCCTCCGATCTCAAATTACTATTCTACATTTGAAAGTGTGGGTTGATTAAGAAAATAATTGAAAATAACTAAACTTAGGAGTATTTTACAAAACCGCTCTACTTAATTCGTATTTTTAAAAAAAAAAACAATTGACAAAATATAAAAACGAAAATCTAGGTCATTTTTTTTTTACAATTGCATGGTTGCAACAACCTGAAATCGATATCAAGTAAGTCGATTTTAGTACCTAAATTTTTTCATAAAAAAAAATTGTAGACATGGGTGTAGGCTGATAGGGGGACAATACTACAGGTCTCAGACTTGGCATCCTTCTTGGAATCAGGTTCTTGCTTACCAATTTCAAACCATCGAAGATCGTGTCTCGCAGACCGTGTCCGTGTTGACCATCCGAGTTAGCTCTCTCTCCCTCAACTCCCTATATATACTCTCTGAAGTGAAAATTTTTGGAAGCACCCTTAGCTCTCTATTCCTCCATTCTTTTTCTTTATACAAATTTAGTGAGTAGAAATTATAAAAATACATTGTTAGTGTGTAGTGTTGTGAAAAAAAATCAATTTAATAAATATGGTGAGAGGGCACATAGATACAAAGGTGACTCTGCCTTACATATTTCAGAAGTCATTCGTCATAATCCTAATCAAGTTCGTTGATAAACGTACAATCATTAATGTTATACTTTATTTTTAAGTATGTTGTTAAAAATGGAGACACAAAGACACTTGCCTCACTGTTAGGTGATAAGTGTCCAATTTACACAAAATTGACATATTAAAATGGCACTTATCTGTTCTATTTTTGAACAAATTATCTAATGAATTCCCCATATTTTGTAGGATTCTAATATATTTTGAAGATGGATGCGAGCAGCCTAATTAAAAGAATAATCCCATAAAAGAATGGAAGAAAAAGGCAAAAGAAGAAAAGAGCTTAAAGGAAGCAATCAGGCGCAAGCATCGCTCAGCGCATAAGGCAGACTCGCTCAGCGATTAAGGGTTTATCGCCCAGCGCTAGAGAGAAGAACCGCTCAGCGATGGTACTTGTATCGATGAGCGAAACTATGTCGGCAAGCAACTTGCACCGGCGCAATCATTGAGCCAACTGGAGCCAGCCTGGCGTCGCCATCCACGTCAGCGCCGCCCTGAAAAAGCTGCCGAGCATTTAATAAAGACGCGTAAAAGTACAATCGCTCAGCAATAGTGCGCCACCGCCCAGCGATTCAGAGCTTATTGCTCAGCGATGGTACCAAAACCGCTGAGCGATGGACCCTAAATTTTGCCTATACATAGGGAGGCCGAGACCACTTCGAAACCATCTTCTTTTCCCCCCACAACTCCATTCTTTTACACATTTTGTTACACTTTAAAGCTTAGTTTCGTTTAGGTTAGATTAGGAACAAAGACGAGGCTTGTGAAGGAGCCAGAGATCAAGGAAGCTTGGCGAAGCCATGGCCATGATAGCGTGAGTACGTGTCATGATAAGTGCCTAAACCTTGCCTCCGAGATTCTCTTGTAAGATGGATTCCTAATCCTCTTTTTGTTGGGATTTTGATCATTATTGTAGTTTGCTTGTATCCATGTAACTATTACATATGAATCTATCCTTTTCTTATGATTTGCTTGAATGGTTTTACACTTAATGCTAGTCTTTGTTTAATGTCTTGATTCTTGATTTGGGATTTAGTTGTATGAACGATAGTTATACTAATTAAATCATAACCAAGTTAAGATCAACATCATTATGCTTAACTAGATTCTAGGCT
>QANU01059939.1:205409-243055 GCA_003254905.1 Nissolia schottii | reverse complement strand
ATATATATATATATATATATATATATATATAAATTTAATTTGAACAACAAAAGCGCTAGTTGTGACAAAACCTAAGCTGTGTCAAGATCTTAGAAAGTGGTTAAAAAGGCTTTCATCATTAGGATTATGTGTACCAGAAACGTGAGCTTATTTTTTACATTAAAAAAAAGAAATTATTAAAATTATTAGCATTACATGTTAATACTTTATTTGTATATTATTTTTAAGTATGTTTAAAAATGGAGACACGAAGTGTGTTCTTCACTTGCCTCACTAGGATTGGTGCCACATTTTAGATTAACAAAACAACTTTTGTAATTTTGAAAACTCTTTTCTATTTTCTTATTATTTTAAAAATATTAATTATAAGTATTTTTTATTATATTAAACCATTCTCTCTTCTTCTTCTTTTTTTCTCCATGTTCTTATTTATGTTTATGGTTACAACTAATGCAATACTTGACAAAATGAAATATCTGTCAAGGTACACTAATTTTAAAGAATGAATGTAGATGGCGGAAGCTATGATTTCTCGATAGACAGCGCAATTAGTTGAGACTTTAATTTTATTAGGAAATAATGATAAAGATTTTTTGTAATTATTTATTTTAATTATATATTTATAAAATTAAAATTACATTCTACTAACTTTTTCAAATGTATAAATGTTAAAATTATATATATATATATATGTACCACATAAAAAAAAGAGCACGTGAGATAGAGTTCTTCTAGATATAGAACATGAAATAAGATACTAGTATTACCTAACAATTCAATTATACAAATACAGAATACAAAATGAATGAGAGTTACACTAAAATATTTAATTCATTATAAGTATTTTCAATTGATGTGTTCTCATTATATCTTAAAAATATTCATGTTCTCAATATTATTGATAACATTTTTTTTGTTTATTAATTTTTATTATTGTAGGAGCCATAAGATTTATGGAGTAGACACGGAAACATTAAGCCATTGAATCCCTTGATACGAGCCTATCTACAAAGTGCTAGTTTGTAGGAGGTGGCTTCAATGCCCAATATGGTGATCAACCATGAGCTTGTTAATGCGCTTGTAGAGCGTTGGAGACCGAAGACCTATACATTTCACCTACCTCATGCAAGTGTGCAATAACATTGGAAGATGTCACAATGTTACTTGGGATTCGATGTGATGGCGTACCTGTAACAGGACTTGACACAATATTCTTGGGACTGACCCTCAAAAATTTGTGTCATGAACTATTTGGAGTAATTTCTAACCCTCATGATATGACAGGATCGTCCACATCTACGGTGTGGTTATGCAAAAATTTTGGCGGTGAGATCTGTGATGATTTTGACGAGTGTGACATGCAACAAGTAATACAATGGCATCCCCGCGGATATATCATGCACTTGTGTGGCGATGTTTTGTTTTGTGACAAGCACGGTAATTGGATTCATTCGAAGTGCTCGGCATTGTTCGCAATTTGGACGTCATCGGGTCATACAATATACTGGTTGTACTCATTGAGCATTATGTCGTGCTACGCATGCCACATGTGCGAGAATCAGTGGTTGTATGGTGCTCTTGCAGACGTGGGTGTTTTATAGATTTCTGGTACTTGCTTCCAGCCTTAGACCATTATCCATTTCCCCTTGCATTGAGGTAAAAAATTATATGTGTATTTGTTGATTCTAATAACATAATACTTTGTTATTTGTTGATTGTAATAATATAATACATTTTATTTGCTAATTCTAATAATATAATAATTTGTAGATGGCCGGCATATGCATATACTCATCGTGGCCAATCTCGTACGATCATAGAAATAAGAATGACCATTGAACATATGCACCAAGACTAGATAGGCATTACTTAAAATATTGCATATGTTAATTATTGTGCATTGAAGTAGTAGATATTATTTTTATCTTAATTACTCTTTTTTATGCAGTTTATCTGACAACCATATCGGTATCCTACAATTAATGCAGTCATTCCAGTAGAGATCCGAAATATGAGACATATGTGGCCAGTTGTCTGCCTGCTCATTTGCTTTGAAATAGTAGAGTGGCATGCAGCTGCCCACGTTATGCGGCAGTTCAGTTTGGTGAAGATATTGTCCATTGGACCTAGTGGTAGTGTTTTGACGAATGATCATAATCGGGATTTGAGGGGGAATCAAGTGGCGCTAGCATTTGTTAATTGGATGCAAAGGCTTGATATATGGATTCAGAGGTGGCTGAATCGCATACCACTGGTCAATTAACAAGTTATTTCTTATAGATCTTTCGAGGAGTATTAGCAGTGGTACAAGAATAATGGGCATCGATTTCTTATAGAGGAATACCATGTTGACAATCTGCCTAAGCTTTAGCAGACGTATTTTCCCTCGCCGCCTCATGTTTAGGTGGCCTTAACCCAGGAGTTCTTTGGCCATGCACAGCCTCAGGGCCTATGCCACATTTCTTTGGCCACCCACCACCTCTGACGCCCATGCAACATTTCATTAGCCATGCAACCCCACAAGAATTCTTCTCTCCTCTGCCCCTCTGTAACCTGAAGAATTTTATATCCCAGCGCATACTGACACACACCAAAACATCGTTAATTTTAACATGCAATCAAATAATAATTTATAAAACTAAGAAAATCCCAAAAGTGTAGTACATGGGCTAACCTAGGTCGTCTCTAAGGAAGCAACTTACAAGCCAACTCCAAGTGCAATTAATGGGGGTTGAATTGATTTAAAAGGGAAATTAAAGCAAAAGTAAATCAACAATAATTAAAGACAATATCCTGCATATGGCTTTTCTAGATTCAAGGATTTATTGTCATTGATTCTTAAATTAATTATTCATAAAGGGGGTGTTATTGTTAGTTGAAATTTCTAACTAACACGTAATTCACTTAAGAGATTACAATCGTCAATCCCTCAAACATTAATTAGTTTCCCCAAAAAGTTCCCAAATCCTAAATCGATAAATCATACGAATGTCAAAATCTATTAATCTAGAATTAACCTTAACCAATAACATGCAATTGTTATATTACTAATTAGGGGAAGAACAAATTATGAATAAACATGAAGCGCACGAATCTCCAATTAAATCCTAATCTAGAGTTGTTGCATGTAAGATATTAAAGAAACTACACCTCCATGGATGGAGGATAAAAACTCATAATAAATAAATTAAATAAAGAAGAAGAGCATATATGAAAATAAATAAAACTTGAATTAATCAACGAAAGAAACGAGTCGAATCACCAAAGAACTCATACGCAACCGCGAGATCTCCAACAATCTTAGAACGAGACGAAACTAATAACACATCACTAACATAAATCCTACGATGCTAGAAAATAAAAGGAAAAACTGTGTAAAACCAAATCCTAAGAGCAGCTGGTGTAACATCCCAATTTTTCCCCTTACAAAGATTTCACGTAATTAATAATCTCGCGTAATTAAAGTGTACTCGAGACAGCTATTTGGATTGGAAATTCTATTATAAAGGTTTTCTTATCCAAAATACCAGTCAAAATAATGGTTTCGTAAGCTCCCATAAATTTCACGGTATTCGGATCGATTTTCGGTCAACACCGGAATTTTGTCAGGTGCCAAAGCTATCCGTAAAACATACTCTTACGGAAATAGGTTCGCGAATACCTTAACCTGACATACCATCTTGACCAGGAAAATTAGTAGATTGCGACTATGTGTTCGGAATATTTTTAGGATATCCGTACACGAGCGATTAAAGACCAAACGTGATCAAACATGATTAAAATTATACCAAGCCACCTAATTATATTCAAAACTTATCCTCTGCAACCGAAGTTGCAGGCAGGGATAAGGACGGTAATATATATAATAATAATAATAATAAGTAATAGTAATAATAATAAAATATAATAATAATAATATAATAATAATAATAAAATAATAAAAATATCCCCAACAGTGGCCAAATGGCCACCGCCTCCCTGCCTGTATAAAAGGCCCCCCAGATGCAGTTCCATTTCATTTTTCATCTGTTAAGGGTTTAGGGTCGTGCACTGCTGTTGTGCTACCAGACTCAGGAAAAATAGTCGGATCACACCAATGTTCGTGGGAATATTTTCTCGCAACTTTCACCGCTTCCAAACATGATTCAGATGTGGGTAACTTTAGACCAACTGTCTATGTGGTTTTTAATGTTATTTTATATGTGTGTATCTGAGGATATAATATAGTAAAGTTTATGTAGAAAATATAAGGAATATTATGAAATGATTATTTTATATGTTTCTGAGCTGGAAAACTGTGGTATAGTGTCTGTTGGAACCATGGGAATGCTCCAAATGAAAAATATAAGTTTCAGAGAGACTTTGTGCAAGAAACAGCATTGCGGCTGAGTTTAAGGCAAGGTCATTTGAATGACCTAGCATAGTCATTCGAATGACCCTAAATTTTACTCATCCATGAGCCATTTTAGCAAGTCATTCGAATGACCATGCCAGGTCATTCAAATGACCATGAAAAATTACAAATAGAGAGCAAAATTTCAGTGTTATTCGAAATATTGCATATGAAAGTAACCATACACTTATTTTACTTATGAAAGCATGCATCATGAGGACTTGGTCGTCGTTAGGGTTTAGTACGACCGTAGATAACTAGAGACTTTTCACCTAAAGTTTAAAGAGCATAATTGAACCCTAGGGAACAATGATATCTTAAGAAGGTGCTAGCCACAGAGGGTACGGTACACCTTGAAGAAAATACGTAGTTATATGATTAGGGTTATTTCCTCTCTTGGCACGCTACGAACAAGCCCCTCACCAGTCCAGCAAGATGGATTGGTCAATGATATGAACGCAGGTTTAAGACCTACTTTATGATGAAAAGAAAAGAAAGAAAGAAAGAAAGAGAAAATATGAATTTTTGAGGACGTGATGCCACAAAGTCCCAAGGAATGTTAAGCAGAACACTCCTGGTAGCGTCGCGAGGGCCTGCCAGAGAGTGAAGATATATTTCCCGGTCACGTCGTGAGGGTAGGCAGAGGAAAGCACGAGACCACGCCTGGTCGCATCGAGAGGACCAGCCCCTCGCCATCCCACTAGGCGGATGGTTATCTCTATTGATAGCTGATAAATGGACCCTAGTTATCCATTGGTGGTTCGCAATCACTTAGGTTATAGCGATGCCTGGTTGTCGTCAATATGGGAGTTAAAAGCAGGTTGTAACCGGATGACCATGGTTACAAAGGTGGAAGGACCAGAGGTAACAAGAAGGGCGCGACCCCGGTCCCCTAGTTGATCGGAAGCGTAAGAGAACCCTAGATCCCCTCATGCATAAGATATGTGATGTATAAATATATGTACATAAGTCTATATGGTATGTAAGTATCGTCAAGAGAACACTCGAGAAGGCCTATATAAACGTTGCAGATTTAGCAAATGAAGTTAATAAGCACGAAGCCATAGGTAAGGAAAAGACTAGGGATTCCCTGCCACCTAGTAAAATAGATAAAGCTACTCACGACTAAGAGGAATGATAATAATCAGTAGGAATCTAGTATACATGAACACTTAGAGATCTCCTGAGTGATGTGGATCATAACTGAGTAAAGAACTGTTAGAAGAACTAAGGATCCCCGCTGAGAACGAAACTTTCTCACCCCCACTCCTTTATGATTCTAGATGGGTACAACCAACACACCTGAGAGGACGAGGCGTCGCGGGACAGCGTGAGGCGGGACGACTTGAGGTCTCAAAGTCGGAGGATTCCTGTAACACCCTAGCTAGCTGCTTACGTGTACATCGCAAACAATGCTCACTAGGTTGTTATCTGCTTTGGTTGGGGTTACTTTTAGCCCCTACTTTAGCTTTGAAAATATTTCTTACTTAGAAAATATGGACCATTTCGAAACTTTCCGTTATATGTATACGACATAAAATATGAGCCGTGCGTCAGATAGAATTTATAGAGCAAACGTTAAAACTTTCTACTTCACTGATAATTATCCTAACATATCAACATCAAACAATAAGCATACAAGTGGCCCATAGCATATATCACAAGCATTTACATAGGTATTATCGTATTTGTTACATACAAGTACTTCCTCACAGTAGTGTAAAATATGAACTATACTAACTAAGGGTTGATCGTAACATCTTTGATCAAGTCCCTGCTATCTTATTTCTCAGTTCATCTTCTTCGAGTCTGCTTCTTTGCGTACCACGCGGACGTCCTTGTCGTGCTTACCTAGAATCATAAAAGAGTGGGTGTGAGAACTCAGCGTTCTCAGTGGGAAACCTCTGTTGTCGTTGCTCATTTTACTCTCAATTATGATTCCGCCGCTCAGGGGTCTCTAAGTGTCACAGTTATACTACATCCCTACTATTTATTAATATTCATCTTAAGCCTGAGCAGCTACCTATGATTACTAGGTGACTGAGGGAATCTATCATTTCTTATCTAGGTCATCTGTTCTCTATTCAAATTCTTGAATCACCTATACAGCTAGAGCACATATCATCATATTCATGTAACATATACCGTTAAATCACATATCATCATCTTCATGTACTACCTATCATCATATACGTGTATCATGTAGACATATCATATTCATGTAACATATACAGTTAAATCACATATCATCATCTTATAGCCATCATCTTATAATCATTACCTTGAATTCATTATCCAGATGCAATAACGATATTAGGAATAGCTTACTCTGTCCACACTTGGGGACTGACTCGTTGTGTCCACGCTTGGGGACATATCCACACTTGGGGATAGACTTGCTTCGTCCACACTTGGGGACTGACTCATGTTATCCACACTTGGGGACCTCCTATCCACGCTTGGGGATAGACTGACTTTCATCGTTCACACTTGGGAACGGTTATCCACACTTGGGGACCTCCTATCCACACTTGGGGATAGTCTTACTTGCATCGTTCACACTTGGGAACATACTGACCTTCGTCCACACTTGGGGACGTACTGACCTCGACGGTAGAATTTAAGTTTTGTTCTTCTTGCTAAACATAAACATAATTCAATATCTCATAGCATCAATACACGTCTGATAAACACAGCTCAATGATCTCAAAGCATTCATATACATGATAAATATAACTCAATATCTCATGTCATCATTTCATAGTTCATCACACCATATTCCTCAAAAGATCATCATCATATACTTCAACATATAGCACCTCATTATCATAAGCATCTAACATACTTCCTATTACACAATCATCATCATATAGCATTAGTACATAATTCTCTATCATCATAAACATTTACCATATAATTTATAGCATCATTCATATAATATCACTAACTTCACATAACTCATGGATACCAATCATGCACTGTTACTAACTTTACCAATCTCATAACGTCAAATCCATCATATATAAGAAACATAATCTCATACTAAACATTTCTTGAACATAATAAACATAAATCTAGCAACTAGCAAAACAGACGTCTGGTTTCTGTCAGAAAATAGCAATCATAAACCGGAGAGGTCCAAGACCTTACCCCAAGGTTCTTGATAGTCCTAAGATCATTTTTCATACTTAAAAATTCAGATTTCAATCCCAACTTCACGAAATTGCTATTTTGCCCTTTTTCCCAAAACTGCTGTTTCGCCCCCGTAAACGCCCTGTTTTCTTTGGAATTTTAGTTCTCAAAAACCCAATGGACTCAAGACTTGCCCTTAAGGTTTTTGATAGTTCTAAACCCATATTTTCTGAAAACAAACCCAGTTTCTCAGCCCAAACACGTGAAATTCCCGTTTTGCCCTTTGTCGTAAAAACCCCGTTTTCTGCCTGTTTGCTGAGAAATTCATCGGGGACTCCAAAAATCATAAAACTTGACATCCCCACTCAAAATTTCGTGTAGAATCCAAAAATAACATTAGTTTTTCATGATAAAAATCTCAGCATACAGTTCCCACCAAAAACGTGCCATATGCCTATTTCAGTCTTAAGCTTTCCTAAATACTGACAGAATCACAGACAGCAGCAACAGATCCAGACAATCATCAAAAATATATATATATCAAAGTTCTATAAAAGGCATCCTAACCACATGTATTTCTAACATAAAACATAGCTCAACACATCCTAAATCACATAGACAGTGATTATGTCGGTTTACCCACGTTTATGCACTTGCTGCAGCCAGTTTGTGCAGAATCCCACCTTGCTTGATTATACCCAAGATCTTAACCTTAGAATAGATGTATAAGAGAGTCCTTCAAGATGCTAGAAGAATTTGTGAGGTTAGGGTTTAGGAAGCTTAAGTTAGGTCTTGTGAGGAAAAGTCTCCGGGTTAGGGTTTTTGGACAGTAAAACGACTGAATGTGAAATTGGACAAAGTTTGGCCAAGGTTTCCAATTTTTCTCCTCAAAATTCTGATCTTGGGAGGTATTTATAGGCCTTGGGACGAATTTTGCCTTCCCAAAATGCCCTTGGGCATAATTTACCAAAATACCCTTGCTTATGTCATGCATGACCCAAGCACCACCATGAGTCATCTTTGACTCTTTGACTAGGCCATTTGGCCCCCTCCATAACCGTGCAAGGCTTTGTGTCTTGGCCACTTTTTGTGGCCAAGAATTAACGGGCTCCGGCAGATCAATTTTGATCAGGTTTTTGGCGTTTCCGGTCCCGGTACTTCGCGTATGGCTGTTCTAAAAATATTCTGATCACGTCCTTGTGATCTCCTAATTTTTTCTAAGTAATATTCTAGGGTCATTTAGGTGTTTATGAATGCTCGCCTGTAGCCATACTTTTTACGGATACTTTAGATGCGCGGGTGTATTCAGATGGCAGAAAGGGTTTGTTCTAGTGTCTGCAGAATTGTGAGAAAATGTGCAGAAATATTTCTACAGACAATTTTCATCCTAAGAGTTTATGATTCTAACGGCTCAACTGAAATTAGAAATATCCTGGACAATTATCTAGCGAAATTCTGCTAAGGAGAAAGCGGGATGTTACAATTCCCGAGGAACAACAGGAGCTACCCCTTACCACGCAAGACGTCGAGTATTGTTTGGGTTGTATAATAGTTATATGGCCTATATAGGCCATTAAAAATTCTGTGCCTTATGTGTAATTATGTATTATTACTCAAACGTGAAAATGTGCTATGGACCATGCAATTGTATATATGTATATATTGAAATGTTAAATGCTCTGTGTGACAATCCCCTGACTAGTCATCGCTTGTATACGTATATGACTCCTTGTACCCACACGGCTCATACTTTATGAATTAATATAGAAAAGGAAAAAAGTTTCAAAATGGTCCATATTTTTGAGTAAGAAATATTTGCAAAGCTAAAAGTAGGGGCTAAAAGTAACCCAACCGAGGTAGATAACAACCCTATAATCAATCTTACGACTATAGCGTAGACTGAAAGTATGGGTGTTTCAGCTGAGAGCTGGTGTGTAAAACTGTTTCAGTTGTGTTCACCCTATGTTTATTTATAACCTTTGGAGTTCAACTTTAGGGTTTTAGGTCACTAGCGGTAGATTTTCACATCCAGACATGCGCTGCAGTGTATTTTTGGTGCTGCAGTGACACAGGGAATTAAATGCGCTCCAGCCCAAAAAGTGGCGCTCCAACGCATAAGCCTTGGGCGCTCCAACGCATAAAACGCGATGGAGGGTATGGCTGAGAGCCTCCTGCTCCTTTTGGCACTCTTTTCTTCCATTCCTTGCTCCTTTTGCTCTCCTTCTCGCGCCAACACTCGATTACCTGTGATTCTAACAACTCAAACACAAGATGTTAAACGCATAAGTTACTCGAGACAATTAAAATTATTCAAAATGGTTCTTAAACTATAGTTTTCTCAATTCTGCTCATAAAAGGACAATTATACGAATCTTATCAATTAGTCATCAAAATCACTTAATTATGGAGTATAAAAATGTCAGATGAAATCCCTCTATCACCGACCTTTCACTAGAGTTTTAATACTCAAGTTTCAAATTGGTTAGGCGAACAATGTGGTGATATGTCGTCTTCGGCATTAGAGCAATAACTATAACAAATTGATGAAAACTTTGCGGTGTTCGCCCCTAGGCCCTCGTTGTCTCATCCTTCTCATTATGAACCTCTTCAAGTTGAAGTGACTCGATATAGGAGTTAGTTCAAGGTCAGGTCTTCTTCTCACGCTGGTGTTGGATATTCTCGTGATGGGGTAGGATGTAGCAGGCCACAAACATCTGCTAGGAGGTCTTTTTATGTAGGTATTCTTCTTCAAGATTTGTCGAGCCACATGTTCGACTCCCGAGGAGATTTATTGATGATTGTGTTGATGCACAAGTCTATAGAGGTTGTTTTGATCCCTCAGCTCCTACAATACCTTTTGATCTGAACAAGAAACCAGAAGAGGAGGTGGACACAATACACCTTTCGTCAAACGAGCAAATGATCTCAAGGACCACACCCCCGTCATCTAATAATAGACGAACGGGAAACTTATTCACAAATATGGTGAGGCCTGTGCAAAAAGGGTGCAGGTAATATTGGGTCGTAGAACCAATAGAGGTGGAAGTCTCGCAACTAGAAAAGGTCACATGCCTGCCCCTTCAGGTCTGTGATATGAACTTCTAGATCATGGGATGATAAGGGTCCCTAATAGATATATGCCAACGTAGGCTCCCACAAATACGAATGCAATAACTAGAGTTTATTTTTTGTTGTAATGTTTTTTTCACCCATTTTGTTTTTTATGTAATGTGATATATTAAATTTTGGATGTATATTATTTGTGCCAAAAATCGACCCATATTTATTAAACAATTGTTAACCATAATTACATGAATTTAATAATCCTACATTAACCACAAGGAACTTGATGGTGAGATGAGGAGTGGAGATGATGGCTCCAAATGCATTCAAGGCTAGCTTGTTGAGTATCATGTAGTATGAGCTATCATAATCGATGACCAGGAACTTGAGGTCGACTATTTTTATATTTGGTACATTTCCAAGTTCGTTCAGAGGGTAATTAACCTTTTCTCCTGAACTCGTTCTCCCAAAAAGCCGGCTAAGTCTCCATAATAGGGTTTGAGGATGGATTAAAGAGTTGCATCTTCTTGAAAGTTAATAGGAATAGAACCTTTACCAAACCTCCTTGGTCTACTAGGACTTTTTTCACAATGTTGGTACTTGCAATTACAGTTATGACCACTGGGTCATGAAGGTTCCGAGTTATAACTCTATAGTCCTCATTTGAGAATGAGATTTTAGGTCCTTTAGGAGCAAGCTTGGTTCGTCGTCTCACATTAACTAACATAATCACCTTCAGCTTTGAAATTTAAGAGATCACTCTCTTGATTTTGGTGGAGTTAGTGTTTATTTACTCTTTGCCTTTCTAGCTTTCACCCTACTTTGGGCTACGACTTCTACTAAATTTGGGGCTTATCCAAGATCATTGGTTGTTACCTTAGCCTTGGCGATAATGTCCCCAGTTGACATACTTGTTGAGGTATCCTTCTTAGAATAGATCTTCATATTGGTCAGCCAAAGTGTTTCACTCATTGGTGGTGTGACCATATATCTTGTGAAAATTTCAATCCTTTGTCATGTCGGCGTCATCGTGGATGGGTTGTTTCTCGGCCCCTGGCGAGAGCTTGAGAAGCAGAGTGTGCATGATTTCCTTTAGAATGGTGCTTTGAGGAGCATTTAGTGCATGGTAGCTATCATACTTTCGAGGGTAGAACTCTCTCCATCCTCAATTTTCTCGGCAACCCTTTCTGGGTCACTAGGTCCTCTCCTTCTTATCGGTTCTCCTCAACTCCTCATCAAGGTTTTTCTTCTCGGGTTTCCTCCAGTCAAGGTGCACTGCCTCTTCTATTTCTTCAACCATGATGAAGTAAACCAGCCTTTCTCGAAATTCTGCCATTCAAAAAGGTTGGTTGCCTGTGAGGTTCTTCATGAAGGGTCCTGGGTGAAGCCCCTGCTTGATTTGGTGGAGTTCTAGTTCTAGATTTAGGTTGGGAATTTGTGTAACATCCCGTTTTTTCCTTAGCAAGGATTTCGCGTAATAAATAAATATACGAGTAGTTTATTATGATTGGAAATTTTAAATCACAATTTTCTTTTCTAAAAAAATTCCAGTCAAGGTAATGGTTTTGTGGTCTCGCGTAATTCCACGAGCTCCAGATCAATTTTCTGTCATTGCCGAAATTTAATTACATATCAAAGGTATCCGTAAAACTCACTTTTACGAAAATAAAATTACGAGTACCTTGGATGAATTTAAATTCCTTATTAGGAGTGTTTGTACAATCGTTTTTTATGTTTAGATAATTTTCACGATATCCGTTAAATTTCTGCACACGTATGACTATGCATGTACAGGGACAGTTTATGACGAAACACGATCAAACATGTACAATTTTGAGTTGAAATTAGCTCACCAACTTGGCAGCCCCCATCAACCACCCTCTTACACTCACTTACCTCTCTTACACCCACCTTACCTCCACCCATACCTCTCACTATTCACCACCTTACTCTATCATGTCACCTATTTTGATTTTGAATTAAATTTCTTTCCAAAATTCACTCCCAAAGCCATGTATGCAATCAAATTTTTGGAAGAAAATTTCCATTCCCAAATGGCTCTATAAATACACACCAAGCAAGCCCTTAGCACACTTCTTTGGCTTGCAAAATTTGAGCACTCTTGCCATTGTCTTCAAACTCCCCAAAACCGAAACACATAGCTCCCAAGTATCCTCATCTGTTCTTTCATTCCTTCCACTCACCACCAAGAGAAGAAAACCATCTCATTCCTCTCTAAGACTCAACCTCACCCTCCTTTGAAGACACTAAGAACAAACATCACCATCCTCACCAAAACTTCCCCCAAAAATGGAACCACACACATAGCCCATACACAACCATCTTTGCCTCTTCATTTTCTCCCATTTGTAACCAAGAAAACTCACCTCATTTCCTTTGCAAGAATCGAACAACCACCATCCTCCATTCTCAAGTTTTCATCTTGGAAAAACAGTGACAACAAGCTTTGGAACATCAAGGCTTCTTGGGACTCCACTCCAAGTTTCTTCACCAACACAAAACCTTCTTTACAAGTGGGTAAAATTAGGCAAAACCACCACTCTAGTGGTTTATGTATGTGATGTTGTTTGTTATTGATAGGAGAATTTTGTGCCCTATTTTATTATTCTACAATTGAACATTGCACACTAAAAATGTGTGATTTCAATGCTTAATTAATATGTTTTGCACATTATCCTCTTTTGTGAGAAATTTAGAAAAACGCAATTTAAAGCACTATTTTTTTATCTTAGAATTTAATGTGTAGATTTCTTTTGTTCTTTTTTAGTTTTCTATTTTTATTGCAGAAAATAAATTGTAAAGAGGATCATTGAAGATTTGAAGGAGAGTTGATAAGATATAAATTTTAAAGAAGAGATTTGAAGAGGATATTTGGACAAATAAATGCAAGATTGAATTCAAATTCCAAAAGATTCGGTCAAATATTTGTTGACGATTTTTAGTGCTGACTTTGCCACGGATTTTGCGCCAAGATGCAGATTGAATCTCGATTTGATGTCAACTACAAAGTTGTAGATCTATCTCTTAGCTTTAATTGGAGATTTGAATCACCTTAATCTGATATCTGTAGCTGAAGTTATCGCGATTTTACTAACTATTGTGCTGAAGGTGCCGGATTTACTCCCACTTTGTGCCAATCTTCTATAAATAAAAATCCTCTCTCAACAATTAAAGAAAGAACTTGATACTCAACCTCTACTTTTATTTTTCTGTACTTTTCCTTTTATTTTATGCACTTTAGGTTTATGTTAGTAGTGCTTAGTTTTTAGTTCTTCAAGGATTGTTGGAGCGCTCACATTGACAACGCAAGCTCCCAACTATTTGCGAATTGCTTTTGTTCTTTTATTCAGGTTTTGTTATTTTAATTCTCCATTATTTTTTACTCTCTTCTTATTTTATTTATTATGAGTTTTTATCCTCCACCCATGGAGGAGTAGTTTCTTAATATCTTGCATGCGGTAACTCTAGATTAGGATTAATTCGAGGTCTTGTGCTTAATGTTTATTCATAATTTGTTCCGCCCTTGATTAGTAATATAGCGATCGCATGTTATTGGTTAGGGTTAATTCTAGGTTGATAGATCTTGACGATTGTAGGATTTATTGATTTAGGATGTGAGAACTTTTTGGGGGAACTAATTAGATTTAGTTAGGTTGTGCAATTGGAACATAATTGATATGGGTTTTAAATGCTGAGATCTTAGTTTTAATTCCTGTATTAATAAATGCTTAGGGGATTGACAATCGTAGTCTCTTAAGTGAATTACGTATTAGTTAGAGATTTCAACTAATAAACAACATCCCTCTTATGAATAATTAATGAGGAACCAATGACAATTAATCTTTGATCTAGAAAAGCCGTATGCAGGATATTGTCTTTTATCATTGTTTATTTATTTGTTTTAATTTTCTTTTATTTTAAATTCAATCACTTCAAACCCCCCTTTTAATTGTAATTATAATTGGTTCTAATTGCTTCATTGAGAGACGACCTATGTTAGCCCCCTTTACTACGTTTTTGGGATTGATTTAATTTTATAAATTATTATTTGATTGCGCATTGAAATTAATGACGTTTTAGTTTGTCAGTTATATATATATTGTTAAGTGTGATATGTTGTGTGATGGATGTATATATGTTGCTTTTATGATTTTTGAAAGTTCATGGTGTTTCTTTGTGTATTATTGGACTATGCCGTGAGTAACCCTAAGAGGAATGCTTGAGAAATATTTTAGAAAATGAGATAAACAAGCAAAGAAGTAATTTTGTACAACATATTTTTGGTCAGGCTGCTGAGCGACCTTGGAAGGGCGTTGAGAGACCTGAGTATTCCCAGGGTTCGCTGAGCGACCTAGAGAACCCTAGGTCGCTGGGCGACTACTGACAGGGTAGATGAGCGACCTGAGGAATCCTTGAGATCCCACATATCCCAACAAGCACTACTTCCCCTAAATTTATGCATGAAGAGTTTATGTAACAACTGTACATTATGTGTTGTATTTGTGATATTTTGCATCATGAGGTAATAGTTGTCATTAGGGCACTAGGACAACCTTAGATAACTAGAAGTTAATCACATAATTTTGTAAAGATCATAAATGAACCTTAGGAAAAAATGTAAGATCTTAAGAAGGTTCCAGCCAAAATGGGTCTGGTATGCCTTGAAGATAAGTACATAGATATATAATAGGGAAATCCCCCTCTCTTGGCATGTCTAGGGACACACACCACACCACCCTACATGCAGAGATTATCACTTTGTAAAAAAATAGAATAGAAAAGAAAAGAAAGTCGTACTAGGCGAGGGGACTACGGTCCCATTGGGTATAGAACAAACAAGAAAAGAAGATTTTACCCAGCGAGGGGATAACAATCCCGCTGGGTATTATACTTGGTGAGGGGATAACAATCCCACTGAGTACTGTATCTGGCGAGGGAACAACTGTCCCACTAGGTATAAAATACAAAAGAAAAGAAGGTTGTACCTGGTGAGGGGACGACAGTTTCACTGGGTACATAATTGAAAAAAAAGAAAGCTGTACCTGACGATGGGACGACGGTCCCACTGGTGCAAAACAGAAAAGAGAAGAAGGTCGTACCCAGTGAGAGGATGACAGTCCCACTGGGTAAAAAACAAGAAGGTCGTACCTGGCGAGGGGATGACGGTCCCACTTGGTACAGGATAAAAAAGAAAAGAGGTTGGTACCTGGCGAAGGGATGACAATCTCACTGAGTATTAAGAGGAATGAAGGACAACAAAAAGACTAGAAAGATGCTTCCCTGATGGGAATACCTGACAGGACGCATAATAGAACTACCTAAATCCCTTCATGCATGTTATATGAGATCTATGTATATGGTGATTATATATGTATACGATAAGGCAACATTAAGTCACAAAGGTTTCACAAGACGGCCTCTACAATGTGATGCGGTACGAGAGTACATGATCCGATGTCACGTGGCTCAAGCGAATAGGAGTAGTAAGCACGATAAGTTTTCGTTTGATAGGTAATGCAAAGACTAGAATACCTCGATCAACTAGTAAATTAGATAAAGCTGCTCAGGACTAGCATGAATAATAATAATAATAAGTAAGGACTTTAGTATACTTTGACACTTAAAGATCTCCTGAGCGGCCTGAATCATAAATGAAGTGAAAACAGATAGATATGCCCTAGGATTCTCACTGAGGATGCAAGGTTCTCATCTCCCACTCATTTATGATTCCAGGCGAATATGACGGGTATGCCAGAAAGGAGAAGGCATTGCAGGATTAATAAAGGACTTGGCGTCAAGACATCCCAGGAAAGAAGAAGAACACTAGTGTTTATCTACGCATCGTGATATTTTAAGAGTTTTGTATTTTGTACTACCTAAATGGATTACCTATGCCATTAGCTCATATGTGCAGTAAGTGTATATGTATATATAATACTAAATGTGTAATCGTTTTTGGACCCATATGTATGAATGGAACTTATGTTTTTATGGATGGTCTTTAGATGATTAACTACTATGGCACTAAAACGCCCAAGTCTCTTAGACTTTATCGCTTGTGTATATATATATATATACGTCTTATTGAACGTGTATGACTCATATTTTATGTTTTAATAAAGAAAGGAAAAAGTTTTTAACTGGTCCATATTTTCAGTAAAAGAATATTTTTAAAGATAATATAGAACTAAAAGTATTCCAGCCAAAGCAGTTAACAATCCTGTGAGCATAGTTTACGACTTAAGCGCAAGCAGCTAGAAGGGGTGTTACAATTTGCATGGCCACTACATTATACCTAAAGACATAGTCCTTTAGGGACTTATTAAGCCCCTTCCTTATCAATGTCATAACGTCCGATGTCTTTTGGTACACCTTTGAGGATGAGAAATAGCTCCAGAAAGCTTTATTAAGCTTGGAAAAATTGTTGACCAACTTCGCGGGAATAGTGGAGAACCACATCAGCATTGAGTTCATTAGGAACATCGGGAATATGCGACATAGGAGGGAATTAGTGGCCCCATTTACTAGCATCAAGGATTAAAACATAGTAAGATGTGTTTTAGGGGTCTCCTCAACCATCATAAGGTTTCAACATTAAAGCAAGTTGAAATTTTTGAGGTAATGCTACCTTCATGATGGTCTTGGTGAAAAGGGTAGAGTCCACGAGGAATTGTGGGGTACTAACTGGATTCGACTTAGAGGAATGAGAGCCCGATGCCTCATCCTCAGTGAGGTGCATGGAATAGTGGTCCTCTCTGTTCTTCTCGCAGTTGAGATCGATCCTCCACACAATCATATAACCGCTTGTTGTGGTCTCGTAGCTCCTAAAATTCCTTTCGCATTTGTTTCATTGTTGACTTGTGGTTGTGGCTACCGTTTGGAACTGTGTTGCAACTCAGTGTGTGATTTTGGCTTTGGCTCCTAGTTCCAACCATGACTGCTAGGCGAAAAGGTAAAAGGTTTGTGGTGTAGAATTTAGTTCACCAGCCCCACAGTGGGCGCCAATGTTCTAACCTAGCCCATCGGATGGTAATTACTTCAATGGTGATGATGGTGTCCCTCAAAAGTGACAAGCCTTGGTGTTCCAAAGAGTGCTTGGGAAGGGGACCTACAAGGGACTTCGATGGCAAAGTCAAAACGTAATCTTGTGTTATAGGGAATAATGGACACGACTTACCTTTGCCATGCTTGTGGTTTAGTATTTATAATGTGAGCATACAGAGAGGATTTGTGATCCTCGGAGTGTGCTGAATGAAGGGTCGTAGGATCTTTCCCAAGATGTGGTAACTACCCACGCTCTCATGGTGGTGGTGGTGGTTCCAGGCGGGCTTTCCATGCCAATAGTGCACGTTGTAGGGGAAGAGGCCTCTGTGGATCGTGCGAGTATGGGCTGAGATGGCTTGGGCCATGCTGCGGCCTAATGCTCTTGAATGCCTTATTTGACCTTGCTTTTGGACCTCCTAGGCCGAGTTCAGTGCAGGTTGTTTTTTCTTTTTCTTTATTGAGAATAGGATATAATGGTCTAAAAACTTGTGACCAATGAGCAATTAAATGTTCCCGAACCCCTTTATGAGTAGTAAAGATAAGGGCAATTGTGTAAAGTATTATTAATTTTTCCATACTTTCATATTTTCAATCATTTCCTTAATACCCGCGCACAACTCAAAGTTGACAAGTAAAAACAAAAACGGAGTAAGTAGTTTTATTTATCATTTGGTGTAATCAATGTATTGTATTAGTTTATATGTTAATGAGCTCTTATATATGTCAGAACAAAGTATAACTCTATAAAGTCTATGGATGAAGGATTAAACATTATTAGATTTTGATGTATAAGGTTTATTTTTTTCCTTCTATCTCATAATTTTATAATAATAATAATAATAATTAACTATATAAATAAATAATAATTAAAGCTGTAACAATAAAAGTAATATATATAATAATAAATATGTTAAAATATTATGAATTTTTTATAATTAAAAATTTAAATTAAATAAATAGTAATCATAATAAATATAAATAATAATAATATTTTAAAATGATAATAATAAATAATAAATATGCATAATATAAATTATAATTTTTATTATATTTTATTTATTTATTAAATTTTCAATTTGATTAGAATTGTTTGTTATGAACCTTATGTAATATATAACCTCTTATACAATGACACACTTGGGGTTGTATATCAGGTGAGCCAACTCGCCCAACTCATCAAACTCCCTCGACTCAAAGTCGATTGAGTCTTGGGTGAGAACTCACTCAACTCGATGCTTCGTTGATTGGGTGTCAGGTTATTGGATTCTGAAATCGAGTTGACTCATCCACTTGACGAAGGCTTTTTTTTCCCTTAATGCTACCCAACCCAGTCCAATGCCCCATCCTTGACCCAAAAAAAGAAGAAGAAACTTTACCAAAGTTAACCCAAAAAATCAGCGAAAGACCCAAAAAAAAAGAAAATACCTCAATCACTTGTTGACCCGCTCAACTCCCCTGACAACTTATCGACCTGACTCAAGGCGGGTCACTCCATGCAAAACCATGTAACTTGACTTGCCCCAACTTGTCGTTGAGTAAGCAATTAAGCCTTCTACCATCAAGAGTTTTCCACTAGACTAGCATTATTTTTTGCAACATTTTATGCAATCATATTTATTAATATAATTTTATTATTTAATTTTTCTTTTCAAAGAAACTTTAATCTAAAGAGTCCCTAGGACTCTTCCACACTCACACTCTCATTTAATTTGAATAATGTGAGAGAGCTTTGCTGACATTTTTTTTTTGTTTTTTGTTGGTAAAATGTCATATATCAGTGATAGACCTGCCTGTGTATTTTTTAATCATAAAAAAATAAGAAATAAATATTAAAATAAAATAAAATATGCAATTTTTAATTTTTCAAAAATAATCATAACAAAGTATTATTTTTGTTAAGAATTTAATTTCTTAATATAATAATATTCTAAAGTAAAAAACTAATATATATATATATATAAATGTATTTCTTGAGAGAAGAGAGAGAGTTAAACTAATATATAACATTTACTATATAACAAGGAAGAGTGTATAAATTCAATATGAATCAAAAAGACATTTTCAATAAAGAATTGAAACTCTAAAGTTGCAAGCTGTTGGGGTATACCCATGAAGAAACAGATCAAAAGACAAGTCTGAGCAACGTGAATATCCTTTATGTGAGAGGAAAATCAAATTTTTATCCATTATTTTTATCATTAAGAAACCAAAATCCATATCCCAAAAAAGTTTGCTCAACTTTGTTATGTATATCACCAATTCTCTTGCTTAGTATGTGATAGTAACATCATAAACAAAATATATGACATTTGACCAAAAAAAAAAAAAAGAAAAATGCCAGCAAAACTGTCACATATTGTTTAGATGAGATGAGAGTGTGAGTGTGAAAGAGTCCTACGGACTTTTTAGATTATGGTTTATTTAAAAAAAATTAAATAATAAAATTATATTAATAAATATGATTGTATAAAATGTTACAAAAAGTAATGCTAGTCTAGTGAAAAAGTCATTGTTCTAAATAACAGAAGTGCCTAACAGACTTTCTTAATAGCCTGACCTATTATATAAGCAAATACAAGACACCATGGTTTTATCCATTGCTTGATATAACCAACCTATTGTACTGGTTTATGCATTCATGAGCTCTTATTCGTAAGAATAATGTATAATCAAGCCTATGGATGAAGGATTAGACCTGATTAGCCTTTGATGCATAAGATTTTTTTTATGAAAATAATTTGTATTTATGAAAATAACAATAAGGAATTGATTATACGAATAAATGATGATTAAATTATTATTAATAAAAATAATATACAATAATAAAAAATTAAAAAAATAATAATGAGTTACAAATCAATGCATAGTAATTAATTTTTTTTATATATTAGCTAATCTTATTACTTTTTCTTTTCTCATCCACGAATATTAACATCTTTTACTTTTTTGATTAAATGATTATTACTAACTGTTCTTTTAGGAAAACAAAAAACATAATAAGGAAAATCTTTAAAACAATTAAAAACTGCAAATAAAAAGAAAACTTAAAATAAAATAAATACAATTTTCGTTTTTGGGTTATGCTTTTGCTCTGCGTTGCTCTTCACCTCCACCTCTCTCTGTCCCTCTCTTCGCCTTTCTCTCTCTCTCTCTAAAATCTCAGAACTCCGAATTTCTTCCTATCACGCACACAACTATTAGTATCTCCTCCTTCGATTACAGGTTTGTGTGCCCTAATTTGGATCCGTCTGATGCGACGCCGTTTTCTAATTACTTTATTTCGCGTTGATTCTTTTGTTCTCGGCGTTCTTCTCCGCCATTTCTTCGATTTCGATCAGTGTTTTCCACGGGAATCGTTGCCTGAGATCTCGGTTGTTTCTTCGAACATCGATTGTTTTCCCGCGATTTTCGGTTCTGGGTTTCGTGCAATTTGCGTCATCGAGCTGTTCTTGCAATCTTGTTCGTGTTTTGGTTTCAATTCGGGCATGTTTCAATATTTTTTGATTGGTTTTCAGTTTAATTTCTTGTTATCTTTTTAAATCTCTGTTTTTAGGGTTTTTTTTATGGGTTTCTCTTTTTTCATTTTTTAATTTCTTTTTTTGGTGGGTTTTTGGGTTTATTAGAAATGAAGTCTTTATTGCTGTGTGTTATACACTTTGGGACATGGCAGGAAGGTATCATCCCTTTGTTATGTGCTGCTTGTCTTCGATGCCAATTGATGAATTATTGGCAGTTGAATTTTTCATGTTTCCTTCAATATGTCATGACATTGTGCGTTGCTTCTTCTATACCTATTTTTATGCAGAAATTCAAACATGAAAATGGCACAAGTTGACTTTGTTTTTTCGATCATTATTTATATAGCATTGTGTTTTCTGTGATGTAGTTCAAAGGGATTGCTTTGGATGTATGATTTATTTCTGTAAAAATGTTGTTTGAATGGTTCACTGTGTTGTAATTTGATTTGGGGTTTGAGTACCTAATTTTTGTACTTGGTTTGTGTGCTTATATCTTGCAGGTGTTATAACAGGAGTGTTAGTGAAATAGTGCTTGATTAGGGAATGGCTGGGATTTCGAGTGAGGAGCCTGGAGTGGGGAAGTCTGTAGAGGGAATGTCAAGTGGGCAGCGTTGTCAATCTGGGGAAGCGTTGGCAGAATGGCGGTCTTCTGAGCAGGTGGAGAATGGAATCACATCAACTTCACCTCCTTACTGGGACACCGACGACGATGATGATGGTGGTGAATTTGTAATTGTTAAAATATACATTTTCCATAAACATTTTGATCAAACTCTAATCTTTATTTCCCTTCTTTACAGGACCGAAGCCTTCTGAGTTATATGGAAAATATACATGGAAGATAGAAAAATTTTCTCATATTACCAAAAGGGAACTTCGCAGTAATGCGTTTGAGGTTGGCGGCTACAAGTGGTAAGAGGCTTTGGATAAACTTATTGGCTTTTGGTGTGCTTTTGAGCTTAACTATCGAAGCTTTTCTACATCATTTTAATTTACACCTCTCTACCTATATGTATACCTAGGTAGTAAAAGGAAAGAACTGCCATAAGGCATTATGGATTTTAACCGGTTAGATGAGAGGCACCTAAAAAGCACATGCCTCACTGATGGAAGGTGTTAACATTGGGAAAGAAAACTGTACTACTCTGCATTGGTTTTCCATCTAAATTAACTACTCACACATATCCTTCCTAGTAAATTAATAGATTAAGTGGTTCTATTTTGAAGACCCCAAGCTGCTGGCTGCTGAGAGTCCCAATGTTTGACAACCATTTATTCTTGCTATTCCAGTTATTTACTCTTGTTGCATCACAATCCCAATATGAGACAGATCTTATGACGTGAAGCTTGCTGTTGCTGTATTTAACGTATTAGTTTAGTTTTTGATCTAATCATGATGTGTTTGTGGCAGGTATATTTTAATTTATCCACAAGGTTGTGATGTTTGCAATCATCTCTCTCTGTTTCTTTGTGTTGCTAATCATGACAAACTTCTTCCGGGTCAGATTCTTAGATTTTTCAGATTTCGTTGGTGATTGTTAATTATACTAGCTTTCCTCGCTCCCATAGTAATTGACTTTACATTTTTTTTCCCCGTTTGTTTTTGGTGGGGTAACACAGGATGGAGTCATTTTGCACAATTTACAATAGCTGTGGTCAATAAAGACCCGAAGAAATCAAAATATTCTGGTCTGTTGGCTAACGATTGTCTTAATTATTGGAGTTCACAATTATCCTTACAACATTATTGAGTTAATTTTACTTGATTTTTCTAGATACATTGCACCGATTTTGGAAGAAGGAGCATGACTGGGGATGGAAAAAGTTTATGGAGCTTTCAAAGGTCTATGACGGTTTTGTTGACACTTCTGACAATCTGATTATAAAAGCTCAAGTTCAAGTCATTAGGTATGCATAACTCTACTAATTAGTGTGATTGGTCCTCTCCAATACATTTGATGGGAGATAGGAGATTTGAAAGTCAGCAAGAAATGTCATTTTATGTCAGATATCAATTGCTCTAAAGTTTTGGTGAAGTTGGTTCTATAAAAGCTCATGTTATTGTTTTAGCATTTATGACATAGGTTGTAAATTTTGGATTCCATTTGTATCATTTAGTAATGCTGCAGTATCTTCCACAAGCATTTCCAATTCGACCTAAATTTTTAACTTGAATGAATGTGCTTCTACTATTGGAAGAGGATAGCTATTTTGCCTAAAGTTTTTGTAAACAAGTCTCACAACTACATGTACCTAATCTATTCCAAGTTCCATGGAGTTCTTATTCTACGTTCACCTGCCTCCACCATTCTGCTTTTCTCAAATCAGAAGTTACAATTTTCGAGACAACTTATCTTATTTGGTCTTCAAGGTTGAATGATTGAGGAATCCAGTGAAGTTCTTCATCTTGGTCAATAAGTGAACTGTTATGAGTTAATAACTTACATTTTTTGATAGGTTGTTTTAAAATTGCATGAATTATGATTTGTATTGATTCTGTTCTAACTCTTGGATTATCAGTAGTAAATGGTGGTGTCAATTTGGATGTTTGCTTTGTTCGAAATTTGTAGTTGGCTTGTTTAATGGTTAGAAAGTATATAAAGTAATAGAGTTATGTGAAATTACAAACCGTTAACGTCGGAAGATTTTTGGGAAGGAGTCTCATGCTTTTTATGGAGAGTGCAAATGAAATTGATGTTTTCATAGGTCTCAAGTAACTGTTAGAAATTAATACTCATCAGCATCAATGGTGCCACCTTAATGGGCAGCATCTCCTCTGGGAATTGTTTCATATTCCATTGACTTGTGGAGCGGCTTCACTGCCTTTACAATTTGGGACTGGCCATGAGACATACATTCCATCTTCTTCTTCCTCCTCTTCTTTTTATTTTTTTGGTAAAGTTTACTTCCATTATCCAAATAAAAGGTTATAAGCTGCAAGGCCATACTGTATATAAGATATTTATGTGCTTGTATGTATATCTGTATATCTAAGATGTTTTTGGTTTTAAGCAATATATACTTGACGGTCTTTTTGTTGAAAAGAACATTGTTGAATAAGGCAGTTACAATATTCAGAGAAAGAAGAAAAAAAAATGCTGGTTCTCGTTCTTCAAAAGTTTGAATTTTTAGCTTCAAATTGATTTTTCCCCCTCGTGAAGAAAAATCATTTTTGTCCAAAAAATAAGGTTGTCTAAATGGAGTATTTTCTTCCTCACTGCGTCGATGCATTGTTTTGGACAATCTGAGGAGTAAGTTGCTAACATAAGTACAAAGTACATTGCTTAATATGTCTCTTTTTTTTTCTTTTCCATTTTGATGTTTGTCATGTTCTTCTAGTGTTTTTAAACTGAGTTTTATTATATTACATATACCCTTTTAAAACTTATGCCAGTGTCAAGTTTGAGTATGTTATTTTCTTGAAGTAAAGCAATGCTCCTTGGAACTTTTGATTTAGATGTGTGACCATCTTTTTTTTTTTGTTATTTATGCACAGGGAGAAAGCTGACAGGCCTTTTCGTTGCCTTGATTGTCAGTATAGGAGAGAACTTGTCAGGGTATATTTGACAAATGTAGAACAAATTTGCCGCCGTTTTGTGGAGGAGAGAAGAAACAAACTTGGGAAGTTGATAGAGGATAAAGCTAGGTGGTCGAGGTATTTCATGCTCACTTTTAAAAGTATTGGTTCAGTATGCATGCAGTAATTCTTATCTTTCTCCAAATTGTTGCCTAAAAACGTTAGGGCTATTAAATTTTTTCCTTGCCATGCTCCATGATCATTAGTATGTTAATACTCGAACTGTCAAACTCTCGCGTCTTCAACAACAATTTCTCGGACATTCATGTTTTGTGGGAGAAGATTAGGCTTTTATCATCTGTTTGGTGTAAAGCTCACAATCTCTTAAGAGGATTCTCTCTAACAGATATTTTGAGAGATTGGAAAACTTTACACCATTGGTAACTTTTGTAGGTTTTGGTTTTTGTTCTTGTCTCTTTATGGAGGATTTCTTGTTCTGTTACTTTCTGTAATTCTTTTCTCCTCTTAATGAAATTCTTCTTTTATCCAAAAAAATACTTGAACTGTTGAATCTTGCATTACTGAATATCCATTCAATCCAGACAAGTGAAAACTGTTAGGCATGTTGGGAGGGAATGAAATGATTACAGGAGATGGATACTGTAGTTTAATCTGGTTATTGTGACAATGGTCCGATATTATTGTAGCATGTTCGTGTAGTTTGTGCCTCTCTTTATGCATATAAATTTTGGGCTGTACAATATATCTGATAACTAGTTTTATCTATCATGATATTTTTATTTGATAGGGACATGAACTGTTTATTATTTTTAATATATTGTATTAGGGTTCGTTACATCACTTATTTCAGATCTTTAATTTGTGGCGTCTGATGTTATTGGCTGATTGAATGGTAATTTGATTTTACAGCTTCTGTACTTTCTGGCGTGAAATTGATCAAACTTCTAGGCGCCGCATGTCTCGGGAAAGGACAGATCTAATTTTGAAAGTAGTTGTAAAGCATTTCTTTATAGACAAAGAAGTGACTTCTACTTTAGTAATGGACTCCTTGTACAGTGGATTGAAGGCTCTTGAAGGCCAGACTAAGTGCAAGAAAAGTAGGGTAAAATTGTTGGATGTTGAAGAAATAACAGCACCAATTGTTCGTGTTGAGAAAGATATGTTTGTTCTGGTGGATGATGTTCTACTGTTACTTGAGAGGGCTGCTATGGAACCTCTGCCTCCAAAAGATGAGAAGGGTCCTCAAAATCGTACAAAGGTGAGAAAAATAGTTTGTATTTGTAAAATGTAACTGAGGAACTATGCTTTTAGCTGGTGATATTCGGTAAGTGCATTGGAGTCTGATGGTATTAGTGCAAGAGATCTTAGAAATAAAGGAATTATTAAGAGATCTTAAGAGTCTCTTCCTCTGGTTGAAAAATGGGGAAAGAGAATGGAACTTCTTTCTAGTGTAATAATCTGATTTTCTGTTATGACCATTGGCACCCTTTTAGTTGTGAAATCTTAATTGACAAATCCTTTTGAAAACGGGTTTAATTGTTGACCATCCAAAAAATCAAGCAAAATGAGATGAATGAACATACACGTTAGAAACAAAACTCTATTCTGTAGTCTGAGCTATAGTCTACAGAATGTTAAGATTGGCTTTCAGTCATCTTTCTACTCATCTTAATCTACTACCTACTGTGTTGTTAAGGTTGTCTATTAGTTGCTGGTTTGGTTTTTTTGCTATTAGTAATGATTATCCTATCTTGGGTTGGAATGACTATGCATGATGAAAATACTTTCATTTAGTTGGGTTTAATAATAGATGGTGATAAGATAATTTTGTTTTTGTTCAAAGTTAACCCTAATGTTTATGTCAATGATTCTGGAACTTATTTATCCAACAAAAGCGGCGAGGCTGTTTCTGATGGATTGCTTTTGCATTTGATGAAACCCAATATTTTTTTTTTTTTGGTGAATGGGAGAAAAGGAGATGAAACGCAATTTAATATCAAATTTGGCCTTGGGATTGTATTATGCAGCCCTCGAATGGAGGTCCAATCCAAATATGAACCAGTAATTTCATTCAAAATTTTGTACTGCCTGATTATTTATGTGTATGTTATACTTACTACACGAGTGAAAAATACTTCCTTTGCAGTTTGAATTTGGGCTGAGTTTATACTTGATTTTTGCAGCTTTATAGTAGATTTATCAGCTCACTAATAGTCTGATATTATGGACAGTATAAGCATAATTATTAATTATTAATAAATAGAAATTTAAAAATATAGTGGTGTGGACTTCTATTACTATTTACACTTGGTGGTATTTTCAGTCACCTGGGGAAACTGGCTGCAAATGTTGGACTGTATAAGGAGGACCTGGTAGTATTAGCTAATACCATCAGGTGTTTACATAGCAAACTGATAATTTTATCCTCACTCATATACCTGACTGGAACTCTCTTCCAAATTTATTCCCTGGCCTTCATCTCTCTCTGCACTACACTTCATCTCTGATTCAGAGACCATGGCTATCTCTCTCCTCTCCCTTTGCCACTTGCACAAGTTTCTTCCAAGAAGAGGAGTTGCACTACTAAGGATCCCTGCCAATAAACTAAACAGTGGGCTCCGTTGTCGTAAAAGACAAAGTCCCCAGACTGGGCCTCTCTTGGTGCTCCACTTTATTGTCTGAGATGGTGCTCATAGTGTTTGCAAACTGAAATGAGAACAATTTACAGTAAATTTTTTATTGTTAAGTGGTTTTAGTACATATTCCCCCTTTTACTGAAGTCTATTGATTTTGTTTCTTCCTTGGGGAGAACTTTTGCATTGTCAAACCTATTTTTATTTTGTTATTTTACAATTGTTATGCAAAGATATTTTTACATACAATTTTTTTTATAAACAAAATATATGTATACAATCAATTTACTAGAGCAGTAGTGACCAAAACATTTGACAGTATAAGAGTTATTAGCAACTTTATACCATCAGGTGTTGTCCTATTCCTTAATCGTCAGGCTTTATATCATCAGGGGCACCAAATGCCTCTTAAGTGCAACGAAAAACTTTGGAATTCTTTTGATTGCTTATAGACCCATATCACCTTTTTTTGCAGGATGGAAACTCTGGGGAGGACTTCAATAAAGATTCTATAGAGCGCGATGAAAGGCGTCTTACAGAATTGGGTCGGAGGACTTTGGAAATATTTGTCCTTGCTAATATATTCAGGTAGTGAATGCAATTAGCTCTTGATAAAGGTTCTCTTAAGTGAACTTATCTCTAAAGTAAAGGAGTATTCACCCCTAGATCATTTAATGGGTTAAGATCAAGTTGCATTTTGTTGAATTAAGAGTGGATATATCCATCACCTTTTCACTTCAAGTTGTCTAGGTTAACTGCTTGTATAGTTACTCTTTATTTTAGCTCTTGCTACCTCCTGTATTTAATTTTGGACCTCTCTGTGTCTGGATTTGTTTGTTAGTTATGATCTTTACACATCAATCAGTTGTGATGTTTTCCAATTTCATATATTTCTATATTTTAAGGTTGTACTTTCATTTTAATATTATAAGTTTGACAATTTTGTGTTTCTTTAAGAGGGTTAGGGTTTCATATGATGGGAGTTTTGGCAGCTTGATACTCTAAGAAGTTGTGATTACTTGGAAAAATTGCAATGTTGTTTTTAATCTAATAATAATAACAATTACAGATGAGATTGTTTATTCAAACTTCAAACTTTGCAGTTTAGGGTAGCCTGAAAACACTTAGCAATATTTCCTTCTACAGATTACAAAATTCTGTTCTTATTTGTGATATTTTATAGTGGATGTGGAACAAGGGATTTTGACCTTGCTTCTAGCATATGATGACATGCTGTAGACGTGTCTACTGTGCAATCTTATTTGTGCCCTATATTGAGATAAGATTAGGAACGATTGCATTAGGGAGAAGGTTGGGGTAGCACCTATAGTACAAAAGATGGTAGAATCCTGTCTTAGGTGGTTTGGACATGTGAGGAGAAGACCATTAGAAGCCTCAGTGAGGAGAGTAGATCAAGTGGCAGGTAACTCATTAGCTAGAGGTATGGGGAGACCTAGAGAAACTATTAGAAGAAACTATTAGAAAATATTTAAAAAAAAAAAAACTGAGTTACATGAAAACATGGCCCTTGATAGGGCACTATGGCGTCGCTTGATCCATGTAGCCGACCCCACGCAGTGGGATAAGGCTATGTTATTGTATTGAGTTTGGCGTCTGTGATGTATAACCATGGGACATGGACAACAGAATTTGACTCTGATAATTTTGACCATGTGAGACAATAGGAAATGATGTGGCTAGCAGTAGCTTGATAGTTGGTAGCTATAGTTTCCATCATGTGATTAAGCTTCGGGTCAATGTAAGTTTATTGACGAGAATGTAGTGCAATGTCATTATCACTGCAGATGTATACAAGTGTTTGTTAATTCTCTTGTGATGCAGGCTGTGTTACTTTATGTTTGTAGTGTGAATAACATACGGGGTGCTTAACTTGCTTTTTTGTAATCTATAAGGTGTTTATTGCGTGCTCATTCTTTTCATTGATATTATTTACTTGTATGTATTGACTATTTGTAGGATATATAATGGATTAGGGTATCCTAATTAGTTATTTCATGGGTGCAGCAATAAAATTGAGGTTTCCTATCAGGAAGCTGTTGCTCTGAAGAGACAAGAAGAGCTTATCCGTGAAGAAGAGGCAGCGTGGTTAGCTGAAAGTGAGCAGAAATCAAAACGTGGAGTTAATGATAGGGAAAAGAAAAATAAGAAAAAACAGGTCTGGCACTCATATGCTGGGATCTCCAGATATCCCAACTTCGATTTTACTGATGCTACTGCATTCTATGGTCATCATGATATTGAACTTGTGATTAGATTATGCATAGATTGAAATGCAACCATATGACTTTTTAAGTTAATATTTTGATCTTAAAACTTAATAGAGTCAATATGAAAACTTATAATTTATTTTTCATAATATGAGTCATAAATGCAACTATAAAACTATCAAAATAACAGCTATCTTTTATTACATGGAGCAAAGAAATGACCAATTTTGAACATTGTATTGCTGAAATTATCTAATTTCTGATATATTAGAGCTACTATAGCTAGAGTTTGTACATTAAACCCCAAGCATTTGAATATTTGTTTGTAATGAGGTCATACCTATCATGATTTAACTAAATTAATGTTGTGTGTACACTTTTTAGACCCTTTGTTTCTTTTCTGATTTTGCATTGCCGCAGATTACTTGTTATGAGAAAAAAACATTTTTTAGCTAATTATTCCTAAACTGGATTTATTCTGCAAGCCTTTTACAACCTGTAATTTTCCCAAGATGTTTTCCTGATGTTCTTGTCAACAACCATCTCTCTTGAAAGCTTAAGCTCTTGGGCAGAGGCAATTGAAATGTCTTATATATATATTTTACATGCTCCCTCTCACAAGAGTCCATTGGGCCTGAATCATGTACAATGCCCATGCTGAAATTTGACTAATTTTTTTAGAATGGGGGTGGCAGGAAACGAACTCTAGACCACTCAGTCGTAGAGGCTTTGATATCATGTCTACAACCATCTCTCTCAAAAGCTTATGCTGTTGGGCAAATGCAATTGAATGGTTTTTATATTTAACAGTTCTCTTTCTTTTGGCTTGCTTGCTGTTCATGGGAATAAAGGATGTCATGTGCAAGCAGTTGGTGCCAGAGTTTTTTGGATTTTCCTTTTAAAGTTCTGACAGTAGTCCTTTCTTGTCATTACAGGCCAAACAAAAAAGGAACAATCGGAAAGGAAAGGATAAAGGGAGGGAGGAGAGGCCTACTGTGGCTGTACTTGACAAGCACCAAGAAAATGCTGTTGTTGAGAAACAGGATTCTAACATGGAGGAAGTTCATGCCCTGGATGAAAAGTTTCAAGCACTGGAAGTTGTTTCTGATGTGTCTGACTCTGTGGATGGAGTAGGTGAAGTGCTTCAGCCTGATTCAGAAGACAGAGATGCTAGTCTTGTTAATTGGGATACTGATGCATCAGAACATCCTCCAACTGAGGCTAGTAGCAATGGAATAGGCAGTCTTTCATCTGTACAAAATGGAATGGCTGAGAAGAGGAACAGTTCCGTGATGGATGACAGCTCTTCAACATGTTCTACTGATTCATTGCCATCAGTGGTGATGAATGACCCCCACAAAGGGAACTCTTTTAATAATTACCAAGTCCAAAAGTCTCCTAGCAGGTAAGTATATAGCTTAGGCTGTCTTTCATGTGAATGATTATCAATGGTTTTTTATGCTTGTTAATTTGATTTGGCATTATTTATATGCAGAGGCAAGAACCAACGTAAATCATCATGTGATGGAGGTAGTTGGACAACTGAAATAGATAGCCGACCATCTGGTTCTGCTGCAGATGCCGGGGATATTAACAATGTGTCTGGAAGTGGTAAAGTAGGTCAATCTGAGCCTGAGGGCAGTGTTATCTGCTTGCAGGATCGGTTAAAGTGGCTTGAGAAGCCTGCTAAAAAGGTGGTCTTATTTTCAAAAGCTTATCCTTGCATGATTTGCTGTGACAACTGAATATGTTCTGTTTGTGTCTTATTCTTAAGTTTTCTGTTTTCTCTGTCTTGCTCTCTTAGATTCTCTTTTAATTTTTCTTGTTTTCTTTTACCATCAAGGAAGAGCCAAATTAGTTTTCTCATTGAGAATCACTTCAAAAGGCAAATTTTAAAGAGTCTTTGAAAATGGGATGATTACTGACCTTGTTTTGCCTTATTTCCTTTTATTCTTGTATAAATAATTTGATTTTTCTCATTGGGATGATGTCTCATTGTACCTGTTTTATTTAGAGATTGGTTTGCATAGAATTGAATTAATCCTTGGGACAACAATGTTTATATTTTTTTCCATCTTGTTTCAATCTCGTACTGTGCAGAAGTGTTTTCATTTTATGATCCTTCCATTCTGTTGGCATGAGTGTTTCAATATCCTATTGGCTACATAGATGTGAAAATTAAGGCTTTTCGTTCCTTTTAATATTGACAGTTGAAGGTGCAGGAGATTAGATTTGGAATGGCAGTAAAATTGATAGTTGGTTTGATTATTATTATTATTTTTTAATTAGAATTTATTGTGCTATTACAATTCAGAGTGCTATTGACATCCCTTGGCTATTTCTTTCTTAAAAACTTGCTATCTTGTTTCAATAGTGTGTTCAATTTTATATTAAGTATCTTTCTAGTGCTATTACAATATGAGCTTGATATTAACATGTCATTTGCTTTTCTAATTGATAGGAAGAGAAACAGAACATCAAAGACCTTGCCGATGCTGAAAAACATGTTGATATTGAAAGCCTACAGAAAGAGAAGACATCAGCGGTGCCATCCTCGCCAAGGAGTCCTCCAAGAGCTAATAATGTTACTATAGATACTGTTCATGTCAGGAAAACATCTTTAAGTGGCTCACCGCATACTGATAAAGATGCCTCATCTCCTTTAACTACTGCATTGCAAGTAACAGTTGTTCCCCAGAGAGAAATCCAGAAGACCTCACCCCCTAGACTAACTGAAAGATCTACGGCACAAGTGCCAATGATGTCAAGGCCTTCTAGTGCTCCTCTAGTTCCTGGTCCCAGGCCAACTGCTCCTGTTGTCACTATGGTTCAAACGGCTCCACTACTTGCACGCTCCGTGAGTGCAACTGGCCGGTTGGGTCCTGACCCCACTCCTGCTACTCATAGTTATGTTCCTCAGTCTTATAGGAACGCAATGATGGGGAACCCTGTTGCGTCAACTGCTGCCAGTCTCAGTCATTCCAACTCCAATTCAGGAGTAAACACATCTTCTGGCTATTCACAAACACCTTCCTTGGCATCATCACCAATGTTTCTTTCCCAGAACTCTGACAAAATGGAATCTAATACTGGCCAGTCTTCTGTTCCCTTTGGCATGATTACTCGGGATGTTTTACAGAATGGGCCCCAGTGGATTGACGGTTCACAAAGGGAATCCAGCAGAAGCATGCAATATGAGCCACCTTCGCGGCTTAATGACGTTCAAACCTTTGACTTGTATAAACCAGTACACAGTAGATCTTTGGGAAACATACCGAGTGAGTTCCCGGCCGGCACATCTGGGCGTCAGAACCAGGGGCTTTTGGTTGATGAGTTCCCGCATCTTGATATCATAAATGACCTGCTTGATGATGAACATGGTATCGGGAAGGCAACCAATGCAAGTTCAGCCTCCCACTCCCTCAATGATGGACCACAGCTACTAAATCGACAGTTCACTTTTCCTGGAGACTTGGGTACAGATGATGATTTGGGATCCTCAAGCAGTTCTTGTAGGTTTGAGCGTTCGCGAAGTTACCATGATCCTGGGTTTCAACAAGGGTATAGCTCGTCTAGTGGGCATTTTGACTCACTGAGGGATTATCTTCCCCAGGCGAGTACACTACCTTACGGAAATGGCAAGGTAGATAGGATGATGCCAAACCAATGGTCGATGGCTGGATCTGATCTTTCTTATCTAGGCATGAGAAACACACAGAACGATGGTTACTCTTACTATCAAGATTACTCAAATTTGACTGGTGTCAATGGCTATACTGTATTCAGGCCTTCAAAAGGTTCCTAGAGGGAAAGGATGACAAAGGTTTGCCCACAAATTAGTGGTCAAAATAGTAATAAATGTATTTGGCGAAATTGTTGGGTTTCTTTAGATTGGAGTGAGGTTTAATTCCTTGATAAGAAAAATATTTTGTAGAGTGTTTCCTAGTAATTTGCTTCCAGCTTTTTCTTGAAATTTGACATGTCTGAGATTATGGTTATGTCTCTATGTGCTTATAACAGTTCTGGGGTTTCGGCCTTCCGGGATTATAGGTGCTATTTCAGAACAAGGCTGACATACTCATAAAAATTGAGTGAGCATGGATACTCAAAAAAATTGAAATAGTAGAAAACATGGATTAAATATTTATTAATTTGAATGGTTAGGATTGAAAAGTGCTACTCAAGAATTCCCAAAATTTACATTAATACATTTGATGTACATCACCAACTGTCCAATGAACTGGACACCCTTCAAATACCAGAATGTAATAAAAGCTGATGGAGTACCTTTAGAAAATTAGAATCACTAATGAAAGTAATTCATAGCAGAAGGTTATACTTAGTGATTTTAACATGAAATCGCCTTGAGATCAATGAGTATAAAATTTTCTCTCTCTTGCCCCCGTTCGGCCCCACTTCATGGCTTAGGGGAGGGGCTTATGGTGACCCTGCGTTTTGTCCTTTTTCCCCCGTTCTGCAAAGTCCTTGATGAATTAATTTTGTGGCATTATTTAAATTCTTTTTTATTATAAAATTTAAGAAATTTAACTGAATATGAATGAGCACAACCATGCACATGATAAATTCTTTTGTTCTCTGCGGACCATATTCCACATAACCTCTAATTTATTTATTTTTTAATGCGGGATCAGTTGCGTCGCTGATTCGTCGTCACGCCACATTAAAAAACTACCTACTCCTTTTCAAATAAGCACGTTTCTTTATGGGTCTTGACTTTCTTTATGGGTCTTGACTAAGTTTATATATATATTTTCACTGCTAGCTATTGAGGCAGCTGCTTAGTGTGCCCTTGAGTTTGAATGTCTGACAACATAGCCTTGTGTCCAAGAGAAATTGTTTTGTCCACCATGGAGCCAAAAAATTTATGCTTTAGGTACGACATTGATTTTTCTTGAAAGTAATGAAGAGAAAATTATCAATATTTTAGATCTCATGCGGTGCATGAATTCTTAGGCTCCATGGTGGATAAAAGAATTTCTTGGTGCGCAACGCGCTCACCGACCTTTCATTTTAATATTCGTTTATGCCTAGCTATATATGTGCCGTGAATGGTGACATACACACTAACTGCAGTGCCAAGACATTTGTCAAAGGCCGTCGCCTGCCTCTATGAGGAATTAGTAAACAATCAAATAACCTTGTTTGTCAAACAAGTAATTAAATTTGACAGCTCCATATACCCGAAAAAAAAAAAAACTTTATGTATCATTGTCAAAGAAGTACATTAACTTTATGTATCATTGTCAAACTTCACAGGCCACCTTGTGTATGTAAACAAATTACCATGTAAATTCACTTTCATCTACTTTAACTACTTAATAAGCTTAAGAAGTAATACATCAAGTTTACTATATATATGTTGGGGAATGGCATGTGCTTACTGGTGATTGGTCTTGAACTGACGACTTGAAATGGATCATAAGTTACCATATTGAGTGCATACAAAACATTGCAATCACACAATTTCCCGTTCACCAGGAGAAATTTTTGTGCCTCGTAAAGCAAAAGATTGAATATGACATGAACATTTGCAGAACCATATTTTATAACTAACGGTGAGTCCTTCTTATATTTAAAGATAAAATATCATTTTATAAATTGTTAAAAGTATTGTTTGATACTTCATGATCACCCAATAATTTCTCTTTTATTAGTAACACAGATGGCCATTATTGTCAGATCTTAATGTGTAGATAACACGATTGTAAATTAAAGTAGTTATAGTCATATTGGGGAAAATTGTGAACAAAATGGATACCATGGATTAAATCATCTTGGTGAAACCAAAACCCAGCACTGGACAAAATTCAAGCTTATGACCAATTCAAATATTTTGCTGAAACATAAGAAATTCCAATACTTGACTCCTTTAGCCTTTATTAGTCAAAAAACGCCAACATCACAAAGCCTCAAATTAGTTACCACCTACCAATATATATATACCAACAACCCCTAGTGAGATAGACTTTGCTAAGTGTATGCATCCTTATAACCACCATGAGGGTTCTCAAAATCGTTTTGGTCTTGCATTTGGTTATCACCATAATGCATGTGCAGCCAAACCATGCTGCTAGAGTATTGAATGAGGAAAAGAGAGAGTTTATGGTGCAGTCCCTTGACAAGGGTCCTGTCCCTCCCTCAGGGCCTTCAGGCTGCTCAAACGTCCCCGGCGGCGGCGGTACACACTGTCCGGTAAAGGAAATGAATGTTGCCGGCCACACTAAGCACCAAGTTGGTGCTGCAACCGTTCACCATTGAAAGCTCTCTCAAATATGCAAGCCTTTTTAGTTTTACAAGTCAAAGTTGATCAAAGAGAATTTTGGCGAAGGGAGAATCCTCAAGTTGTGGGAAATCAAGCAGCCTGTGTTCGTGTAACAAACGATTCATTGGTTATTTAATTTTTTTTTTTCTCCTTTTAATTTGATGTTATTTTTTTTTTGTTCTTTATCTTTCTGCATTCTGATGTTGGATATAATTCATGTTAAGAATAATGATATTACATTTTGATTGATTTGATTTGTAATTGATTGTGATTTGTTTTTTGCGGTTGAGTTTTGGCCGTTGTGTTTTCAGCCTATAAATATGCTCACCTTCTATTGTAAATCATCTCAGATAATACAATTGTTATTTCTCTGTTATCTATCTTTCTCCTATATTTTCTGGTGTGCCATTTATCTGTTTTTCCACGTTGTTTAACAATTCACATACCATTTAGTTTAAAGACAATTGCATCATAGTTTAGTTGAGTTGGTTTTTAACTATTTTTGAGTTGGACCGTATTGGATAATCGAGTTGTACTCTTGAAAAATAAAAAATAAAAAAATACAAAAAATACTGAAAATAATTCCCCACAAATTTAATGGGAAACTTTCTTGCATAATGCGGTTGCAATGCCCTAACAAAAAAATAGAAGAAAAAAAACGGGAGAGCTTCAAGCTCAACTCCTCTTGTTCCATTTGCTAGATATGTGAAATCCACAAGATTTTGAAGGAGAAAACATATTAGATTTAAGCTTTTTACATGTAGGTGAACCACAAATAAGAACACTTTCTCAAATTTGAAGAAATGAAGAAAAGAAAACTAGCACACCCTCATATCTAAATAAGATGAAATAGAAAGGCGAACAAGGAGGATCTGCAGGCGGTGATGATGAGTATGCAGTGAAGATGACTAGGTGGTGATTTTTGATCCACGGCAACAATAACGAATAAGGAGAATCAACATGCAGTCTGTGGTTGAGGTAGAACATGACCTACAATTAAGGTTGTTGCCGCTGCCTTGTGGAGGAGAACACGACAAAACTATTTTTTTTCCCCAAGATATGAAAGAGGAAAAGTCTTGATACTAGTGGAGGAGAATGACCTGGAAGTGAAATCCTAATACTAAATGTCAATTTATAAAAATAATATCATAAGCAGGGTCATCGGGTCTGGTAGATGAGTTTATTTATGAAATTCGCGACCCGATCTAATTAAAACTTGGTTTCATTCGATTTTACCCGAATAGACCTGATTATTTAGTCAGATCCAAAATATATAATTAGGCTGGGTTAGTTTTTGTGAGTCGTCGGGTCTACTTAGACTCAGGTGCAACCCTAATTGACTTTAGTCATAACCCTAATTGACTTCATTCATTACTCCCACAATCCCTAAACACTAAGTTAATGTTGATCATATCTGCTGGCAATGGACTCTCTTTCCCCCAAAGCATAAAGCTGAATTAGTTTAGGTTGATCATGTCCTAGGTCATAGCTATCTGTTCTCGCTTCATTTATGATCCAGACCACTCAAGAGATCTCTAGGTGTCAAGATATACTAAAGTCCCTACTTATTTTTATCCATACTAGTCTTGAGTAGCTTTATCTAATTTATTAGGTGATTGGGGATATTCTAATCTTTGTATTACCCATCAGGGGGATTTATCATGCTTGCTAATCCTATTATCTGGAGTAACGTGACATCGGGTCACGTACTCACGTATTTTATACTACTTATCTCTCTCTCTCTCTCTCTCTCTCTCTCTATATATATATATATATATATATATATATATATA
>QANU01059939.1:150922-204717 GCA_003254905.1 Nissolia schottii | reverse complement strand
TTTAGGCGATAATTTCTAGTTGTCTAAGGTTGTCCTAAAGTCCTAATGACAACTGTGTCCTCATGATGCATAATAACATAATTTTAGCACATAATACATAATCATTTTCATCATAATACATAATTTAAAATGGTTTAGTGCTTGTTAGAATATGTGGGCCCTTGAGGATGTCTCAGGTCGATCAGTTACCCTGTCATTGAACCCTCAATGACTTGGGGTTCTGTAGTCGGTCAGCGCCCTGCTCAGGGTTGCTCAGCGGTCTCTAGAACCACACAGGTCACTCAGTGCCCCTCCAGGGTTGCTCAGCGAACACTGATGCCACACAGGTCCAGGACTCTAAGACTAACCAGGTCGCTCAGCGAACCCCTATGGTCGCTCAGCGCCCTGGGCATAAAACACACTCACAACTTTGTTATTTTTCTCACTTCTCGCGTTTTCTCAAACTTCTTCCCATGTACTCCTCTTAGGGTTTCCAACACACATTCCAACAATCACAAGAATATATTTTAACTTTCAATAACATAAAAATAAGACATGCATCATCATCAAACACATATCACATAATACATTATATTTTTCTAACATATAACACACATAGATCACCAAGATGGTGGTTAAGCCAATTTTTAGCCACTTCCTAAGAGTGCTGTTGGTGAAGAGAGTTTGAGGAAGGAGTTCCAAATATGCTTTGAGAATCCAAGCTTTGTGACCACCGTTCTCCAAGATGAGAAACTTGAGAACTGATGATGGTGAGGAATCGGTTTTGTGGCTCTTGTGTGAGGAATGAGATGAGTTTTTCTTGGTGATTTATGGAGGAACATAAGAAGGAAAAGACGGTGGTATTGGGCCCTAGGGTTTCGATTTTTGCTTAGGGGAAATAAGGCAAGAATGCTTAAGTTTTTCTGGGAGACAAGGAAGGGTTCTTTGAGGCTTAGCTTAGTGTATGTGAGTGTATGGTTTTAGAGAGTTTGGGAGATGAAAATTTATCTCCAAAGCTCAAGAGAGAGAGCTCGGGTTATGGGGGAAAAATTTTGGGAGAAAAATAAATTAAAATGAATAAGGGATGATATGATGGGGTAAGGTGTGAATAGTGCTATGTATGACCCTAGGTAAAGTGGTGTAAGAGAGTGGTTTGTGGGTTTTTTGGGGGTATGGCCATGTGGTTGATGTTCAGCTATGGGAGAGGGCTGATTTCCTCTAAAAAATTGTTACGTGTTTGGTCGTGTTTGGTCGTTAACTGTCCGTGTACGTGTATGACCACGTGCGTGAAAAATTAACGAATATCGTAAAAATTATCTAAACATATAAATACATTATACAAACACTTAAAATGAAGAATTTAAATTAATCTAAGGTACCCATAATTTTTCTTTCGAAAAAATGTATCTTACGGATACCTCTGATACGTATTTAAATTCCGGCGACGATCGAAAATCGGTCCGGATCTCACGAAATTTTGCCAGATCGCGAAATCATTATTTTGACTGGTATTTTTAGAAAATAAATTTTATGATTTAATTTTCCAGTCTCAATAATTGACTTGTATATTTATTTATTACGCAAAATTCACTTTAAGGAAAAAGCGGGATGTTACATAAGTGGAACTGCAAGTCTGCAAGGAGTCACATTTTTGTCTGCCGTATTTAGAAAAAAAAAACTATACAAGTTAAAAATCTGAAATCATAAAGTTCAAATTAAAAACCCTAACTCCCAAAATACAAACCCTAGCCCCAAAAAATACAACCACAAATTCCCAACAAATAACAAACCCTAACCCTCAAATTAATAACTTTAACCCCTAAATTAGAAATCCTAATCCTAACCCCCAAATCGATTACCCTAACCCCAAATTCAAAAACCCTAACCCCCAAATTCATAACCACATATCACAATCACAAATAAAAAAAGAAAGAAAATGTTAATAAAAAGAAGATTTACAGTGGTGATGGTGGTGGTAGAGAAGGCATGCGCGATCGCGGCAGCACAAGCTATGGTAGTGCAGTGGATGGTAGGGCTAATGTGGGGGCGCAATGGTGGTGGTGGTGATGTGAGAGAGAGAGAGAGAGAGAGAGACAAAGGGCATGATGGTGGTACTGATGGTGCGAGAGAGAGGGTGAGGTGGTGGCATGAGATAGGGGTGAGGGCTATGATGGTGGCAAGAAAGAGACATAGGGACAAGGTGGTGGTGTGAGTGGTGGTCGGAGGTGGTGTAACCCCTTAGCTAGCTTGTCGTATTTAATGCTCAGTAGTTGTCATGCTTTATCTTAATTTTCATAGACTTCACTTGCTTTATTAAAATACTTAGTTTAGAAAATAGTAGGGAATTTGAAAAAATTTTCTTTTCGAAAAGAATTTGAAAGCGTGATCCATTACTTATGGAATAAATTAGACAAAACTCAACTAAAGAAAGAGAAGATGTCGCCGCTTCGTAAATAGGACACAAAAATTAACATGGCATATACATCAAAACATACTTAAGTCACTGAAATACCTCATATTTATATCAATAATCAATACAAGGGACCAAATCCTGATCCAATAATAGTATTTCAAAAGCATAACTAATCGTGAGTTGCACTGTACACATGCATACTCAGATACACCCTAAAATAACATAAGTCTGGACAGTAGGAAAGTAACAAAAATGTAAATCTAATTCTATGATAATTATCAGATGAAAGAGCGATGCCAATGAAAGGTAGTAAATGTTAGTTTTCCAACTTTGCTCGGCTACTCTCCTTGCCGAAATCCTCTAACTCCCATCCAACTGCTAGCATTGAGCTCCAATTCCCAAGCTCCGATGCTCCAACTCCTAACTTCAAGCTTCAACCTCCTAGCTCCAAGCTCACTCAACGTGTCTCTCATCTAGACCATAATATGGGTAGAGAAAGGGGGTGAGAAACCGGGTTTCGCAGTGGGCTATCCCTAAACTAGGTGGCGCTATATCGCAATCCACCGTTTGGGGTTGTTTTATGGGGATAATCATACAATATAGAAATATGTAAATCTTGTTATCTTAATCCTTGAAATATTACCTTTTAACCCATTCTTGAACATTCTTAACATAGCATAACATAACATAACATACATATAAACATACTCATTTAATTCAAGCATGCACTTCATTCCATAATCATAGATTATGATTCACCTAAGACCATTTAACATAAAACCTATGAGGCATTCACTTAATCCCATAATCATAGGTTATGGTTCTCTTAAGATCACCCCATAACATAACCTAAGGATAACCATTACTAAGTAATTGGATAAGAGCATATTAATTCTATGACCGTCGCCAATTTGTAGTAACCAATTACTTTTGATGGCCGAGGAAGTAACCATTTGCCAATTAATTTTGATGGTGGTATCTTCGTCAATTATAGTCAAAATTCACTAAATTTTATGACTAAGACTAATCACTTTATGAAACATGGAATTTTTTGCTGACTTTCTTTATGGCTCGGAATTACTTGCCTATGAATAAATTACTAATACATACTTAATTACTTAATATTAGTGAGGAATCTTAGTTTATGAAATTTGGAATGTTACAAGTAGTGACTTGGTAGGGAAGAAAGGAGATGAATAGAGTGAAAGAGAGATTGAATAATAGAGATAGAGTAAAAGAGAGAAGGCTAGGGTTAGTGATGCAAATTTTGCAATACTAGCAAGTGCACTAATTCGTACAAGTAATAGGAGTGAGCATTAAAACTCAAGAATCCCACGAGGATAATATTACACTAAAATTTAATTAAAAAATAACTTGATTGAATTTATTATAGGGAAAGAGAATTGGGTTTGATTTCAATGAAATAAAATGACAATTAAATAAAAGAAAACAAAACAAAATCAACTTAAAACAATGGAGGAAGAAACACGGAGAAGAAACTAGGACATTGACTTTACCTATTTTAGACTCATGTGTGCTCATAGACTAATACACACAATTATCCTAAAACATTATTATTCAATTATTAATCTAGTTAAATAATGGGCAGAGTTCCTATCCTAATCACAAGCCTCTCTCGAGGTCGAATAATTATCTTTACTTATAGTGGCTACCCAAACTCTTGGCATAGCCTAATCTATTAAAAGCATGAACGATTTGTGAATTTCCCACACATGACCACATAGGTCGTGTTTGTTCCTCTCAGATTGTCACTCGACCTATGATTTTTATAACAGAGCACTCTTGCATTCCTTTTCTCAAATTCATGCAAGACAATAATCCATTCAGTTAATGGTCAGTTAATCAAAAACTTTAAGAACAATTCATAGAAACTTAATCAACATTGAGAGATAAACTGAATAACAAAGAGGTTTTATGATAACATCATCAAAGAAAAGGTTACATCAATGCCCTAGCAAGGTCTTAGTTCATAATGGTAGAAGAAGAAAAGAAAACGAAACTAGAAAATAAAGACTCCACGGAAGAACAATGATAGAGACTTAACTTGGGAACGAATTGGGGTCTAGACCTTATCACGTCACACCCTGGAGCCTTTATCTTCGCACTGTGGAGTTCTCCTAGGACTTCCTCTACTCATGGGAATAATGATGAATGTAGAATATATCTCTGAACATGTTTTAGGTTGGTATTTATAGCCTGCGGTTCAAAATTACAGAAAGGAATTTACAATTTTTCTGATGTTTCCTATAGATTTTCACTACACTACTCGAGTAGTGCTCTGAGAAAGAGCGGTAGGCAAATTAATAGAGGAGATAGAGAGAACGAACCGAGAGAATGATATTATTCATATTCTCATATGTATGTTATACAGTGAGCACCGAAATGATTATTTATAAGTGAAGACTCAAGTATGCAATACTTCATTAAATGTTTCTCATATCAAAATACATTTATCTAATTGGAAATATGTGTGTAACACAGAAGACGACACAGCTCAGCCAAAATCTATAAAAACCAGCAAATCAGTTTGCGATTGTGTAGTACTAGGCTACCTTGTTTGTCCTCACTCCAAAACGGAAACAATAAAAGGATAACGGAAAGAAAGGGGATAATAAGTTGAGTTTCTCCGAGAAAAACGGATTGAAATGCAAGAGGATTCCTATTTTGGCTAAGTACACCACCTTATGTTTCTGGTTTTCTTCGCTCATGACAACGTGGCCGAACCCAAAATCACTCATCTCTCTTCCCCTTTCTCTCTCTCTCCCTCCCATGCACCATCCTTGCAGGAAACTGCTGTCATTAACTAACAAAATCGTCATCCCTCTCTGCCCTTAATATCCACGGTCTCTTCTCTCTCTCTCTCTCTCTTCTGATCCCTACAAATGCACCACTCTCTTCCCCCTGGACATTTTTTGACGTCATAGTCTCCTGCTGTCATTGTCGTCACCACCACCACCACTAGCCATCTACGGTTCTGACCCATCGTCGCGAATCCTATATATTGGGGTCAGCAATGGGTCAGCCAACCCGCCGTGAATCCTATTCGGGTCCTATCCCTTCCAGGAACGACCATCACTATCACCATCACCACCACCACCACCACCACCATTCTAATGTTGGCCCATGCCGATTCGAGCTTGGTGATAAGGACGATGACCTGGTCTCGCCCATACCCAAGCTCGAGGGCCTGAGCCAAGATGAAATAAGGGAAACGGCCTACGAAATCTTCTTCACGGCGTGCCGGTCGTCACCGGGTTTTGGAGGCCGGCACGTGCTCACGTTTCATTCTAACCACGAGAATGAGGCGAAGCCGAGCAACGTGGTGATGTCGCCGACGAGCAAGGTGAAGCGGGCCTTGGGATTGAAGATGATAAAGAGGTCACCGTCGAGGAGAATGGTGTCGGGTGGTGGCGGAGGGGTGACGACACCGCCGTCCCCGGTGGGCGGAGCAAGCCCTATTCATCACCACATGCTGCGGCCGCGGCGGCCAATGACGTCGGCGGAGATCGTGAGACAACAGATGAGAGTGACTGAGCACAATGATCATCGCCTGAGGAAAACCCTCACGAGAACCCTCGTTGGCCAAGTATGTTAACAATGTAAATAACAATAACGCCGATATGATATTTTACTACGAATATTATAATTGTTTTACTTATGCTTTCTGTTTTCTGTATAAAATACGTGATGAATTGATCACCGGTGAGGCATGGAGATAGATGAAGTTTAGTTAAATTTGAAATGGGTAACAATTTGGGATCTAACCTTCTTGGTACAAATTAAAGCCATTGATTTGTTATGTTAAAATTGATTTGATCTTGTTACAATGAGGATGTTTCATATTCCACGTAGTTTTTATGTTTAGAAATGGACAAAAACAATTATGAGATGGAAATTTAATTCCTAGTCAAAATGACATTGCTCAAACGAGATAATTAACTAGATCAATCAAACCACAAGATATGAAACTGAATTACCCTTTTCATAATGTATTCATAGCAAATGGTGTTGAAATATAAAAAATGATCAAGTTGAGAATACTAAGTATAACTTTCTCTAAATATATGTGATTTGACATAAACATTAAGAAAAATGTTTTGTCTACAGAACTTTTATATCAGCAGATTAATTAAATGTACATTTTCTCTCTTCTATTCCCCACTCTCTTCCATTCTTTCACACTGCTCCCCGTCTTCTTCTCCTATTTTTTTCTCCCTTCTCTCCTCACTCTTCCTTGGTTTTTTTTCTTCCTAGTTCTTTTCCACTTCTTTTAACACATACACTATTTTAATATAATTTTCTCTTCATTTTTTTTTCTTTGCAAGACGTTATGGATGTCAGAGTTTTTATTTTCGTATTCGTTTATGTAGTTTTTCAATTTTTCTAATTGTAGAAAAGTTTGTGCATTATTGTTCAAAAGTTTGTGCACATGAATATCAAAGTTTTATTCTTCATATTTGTTTTCGTTTTCGTTTCCGGCATATTTTTTGTTTCTAGTTGTTCAAAAGTTTGTGCATGTGTGTAGAAAAGTTTGTGCATTCTTATTCAAAAGTTTGTGCACGTGAGTATCAAAATTTTCTTATACTTCGTTGTCGTTTCATTTTCATCTTATTATTTGTTTTTGCTTGTTAAAAAGTTTGGACTTCATGCATCTGCTTTAGAATGAACCCACATGCTTAGAGTATAAGTGGGGAAGCAAGAGAAAATGTGTGCGACAATTACTTTTCGTTATTTATTTTGTCGTAAATCCTATCTCATTTGATTCCCTATGTAAAAAAATATTTGTGTATGTGTGTAGAAAAAGTTTGTGCATTCGTTACTGTTGTGTATATCATATGTACATAATACAATTACAATGGTTATACGGGGGCAACAAAACTGATTTACACCTATTATTACTGTTTAATTAAATTCCTGAAATATATTATGTACTGAAAAAATTGATGAGGTTTTATTAATTGAAGGGCTTACCTGCTGCACAGGCTTGATACTGTTGGCCCATAACCCGTCCAAAAAGAAAACATAAAAATAAAAAGACTTCATGGCTATATTGAAACTTACTATTCTGAAACTTCCTGTCAAATTGATGATCTTGATATTCAAAAACATATTTTGTAACAAAAGATTATGAGTTTAATTGATACAACTCTTCCATATTTTATACCGGTTAGAGAATACTTGTTTGAATTTTAAGGAACTAAATGGAAACATATAGCTAGCGAATTTACAACACACAAACAATGCCATTAGTCTAATCATGTCCAAAAACGATTTGCACCGTTGCAGGTGGGAAGAAGAGCAGAAACCATCATTCTTCCCTTAGAGCTCCTGCGCCACGTGAAGCCCTCAGAATTCAGTGATTCCAACGAATACCATATGTGGCAGAAGAGACAACTCAAAGTCCTCGAAGCAGGGCTCCTCCTACACCCTTCCATCCCGGTCGAGAAGACCAACACGTTCGCCATTCGCCTTCGAGAAGTCATACGCAGCAGCGAGGCCAAACCGGTAGATACCGGAAAGAGCTCCGACGCATTAAGAAGCCTCGCCAACTCTGTGGTGTCCCTGGCATGGAGGAGCTCCAACGGGACCCCCGCCGATGTCTGCCACTGGGCAGATGGGTCCCCTCTCAGCATCCACCTCTACACGTCTCTTCTTCAATCCATTTTCGATGTGAGGGATGACGCTTTGGTCCTCGACGAAGTGGATGAGCTGCTTGAGCTGATGAAGAAGACGTGGTCCACGCTGGGGATCAACAAGGCTGTTCACAACGTGTGCTTCACTTGGGTGCTGTTTCGGCAGTACATCGCAACAGGGCAGATGGAACCTGATCTCCTCTGTGCCTCGCACGCTATGCTGGCCGAGGTGGCAGGCGACGCTAAGAAGGAGAAGGAGTCCTCGTATGTCAAGCTGTTGGCGTCGGTGATGGGTTTGATTCAGAGCTGGGCAGAGAAGAGGCTGCTTGATTACCATGAGCGTTTCCTGAGAGGGGCTACTGGCCAAATAGAGAGCCTTCTTCCCCTGGTGCTGTCGGTGTCGAAGATTTTGGGTGAAGATCTTATAATATCTGATGGGGATGGGGGAGAGAAAGCAGACATAACCATACTGGATACGTCAGGGGATCGGGTTGATCATTATATTCGAACTTCCATGAAGAACGCATTCCAAAGGGTTTGTATTCAATTATTGGAAAATGTTAGCTGGGCACCGGAGATTTGTGTGTAAATAAATGCAGAATTCAGTTACATGACTAGGGAATCAGGTGAATGTGATATGGTAAGTGATAATATTGCTTTCACCCGATTCCTCATTCATGAATGAATATCCAGAATCGACTAGACACCCAAATAGCTGTGTCCAAGTAGCATGGCTTGTTTGATTTATATTCTCTTTATTATTATAAACTAGAGCTCTTTTAATCACAATGAGTCTCTCTCTTTGATGAGTGCAGGTAGCTGATGCAGTGAATGCCAAGCCTGCTGAAACTGAAATGAAGGGAGAGCCGAGCGAAACTCTGCTCCATTTAGCTCAGGAGACAGAAGGTTTAGCAATGAAGGAAAGAGAGAGTTTTAGTCCAATGCTAAAGAAATGGTGCCCAGAAGCAGGTGCTGTTGCGGCGCTGATGTTGCATGAATGCTACGGGCGCGCGCTGAAGCAATATTTGAGTGACGCGGACTCGTTGACTTCCGAGACAGTTAAGGTGCTGCTGAGGGCTGGAAAGCTAGAGAAGGCCCTGATCCAAATGATAGTCGAAGATTCTGCAGAGGGAGAGGATGATGGCCAAATAGTAGTGAGGGATATGGTTCCTTATGAAGTTGATTCAATCATATGGAACCTTCTGAGGAAATGGATACATGAGTCATTGCTCAAAGGGAAAGACTTTTTGCAAAAAGCAAAAGAAACTGAAGTAAGTTTTACCTTTATGGTCCTGTTTCATTAAGAAGATTAAACTTGATAAAATTGAGGGTGATTTTTTAATTTTCCTCTTTTTTCCCTCTCTTTTACTTCAGACATGGAATCCAAAGTCCAAATCAGAGCCACACGCACAATCTGCCGCGGAGCTGGTGAAATTGGCCAAGACCACCGTGGAGCAACTCTTCCAAATCCCAATAGGGATCACCGAAGACGTAGTCCAAGATCTTGCTAACGGATTGGAAAGCCTCTTCCAGGACTACGTGATGTTCGTGGCAGCATGTGGTAAGCACCGTGAACACATATAAAAACTAGAGATGTTTACTTTAGAGGTCAAAAACACAGCAAAACAATTAGACTAACGAGTTCACAAATTAGCCACAATGGACTAGAAAAGTGCACACCACTCTTATTTACCTCCTATGGAACAATTTAATTCTATGTATTGCGTGCGCAACAACAATAGTAATCACAATAATCATGAGATTGATGATAGGAATACCTGACATAATCAAAAGAGATGATCGCAATTAAGGGGACTCTTAATCTTTTTCAGGTTCAAAACAAAGCTACATTCCCCCGCTTCCCCCGCTGACGAGATGCAGTCGAGATTCAAAGCTCAGCAAGCTGTGGAAGAAAGCTAGTCCCTGCGGCGTCACTCCACCGGAGCTGGACCGCCTAAACGGAGCAGGCGAAACCCACAATCCGAGGCCGTCAACCAGCCGCGGGACGCAGCGCCTCTACGTCCGCCTCAACACCTTGTACTATCTCCTTTCTCACATCCACTCCCTCGAAAAGCTGCTCTCTCAGAACCCCTGCTCGGCCCCTTCGACCCGCCATCCCTACGGAAACCACCACCACCGCCGCCGCGGGTCCCACAGCAGCATCGGCGGTTCGTATTTCGAGGCGGTGAACTCCTCCCTCCCAGCAGCGTGCCAGCACGTCTCAGAGGTCGCGGCGTGCCGCCTCATATTCCTCGACTCGAGCACCGTGTTCTACGACAGCCTCTACGCCGGCGACGTGGCCAACGCCAGGATCAGGCCCGCGCTGAGGATCCTGAAACAGAACATCACGCTGATGACCGCGCTTCTGGCGGACCGGGCGCAGCCGCTGGCCGTGAGGGAGGTCATGAGGGCCTCGTTCGACGCGTTCCTCATGGTCCTGCTCGCCGGCGGGAACTCCAGGGCGTTCAGCAGGTCCGATCACCAGACGATCAAGGAGGACTTCGAGAGCTTGAACCGGGCGTTCTGCGCCTGCGGGGAAGGGCTGGTGGCGGAGAATGCGGTGGAGAGGGAGGCCGCGGTGGTGGAAGGCGTCGTGGCGTTGATGGGGCAAAGCACCGAACAGCTGGTGGACGATCTCGGCATCGCCACGTGCGAGGCAAGCGAGGTGGGATCGTCAAGCGTGGGAGATGGCCGCAAGGTGCCAGTGCCTCCAGCCGCAGGAAGGTGGCACAGATCGGACCCTGACACGATATTGAGGGTGTTGTGTTATAGGAATGACAGAGGCGCGAACCTTTTCTTGAAGAGGACGTTCCAGTTACCTAAGAGGAGGTGATAGCACAAAATGTGCTGCGTTGTTATAATTTACTGTAAAGATATTCTTTGATTTATTTCGGGAGAAAAGGGAGAAGGGTGGGGGGAAAAATGACAGGTAATATGACAGGTAATTTTAGTGGTAGTTTGTTTTGATGTTGGGTATAGTCTAATATAGTAGCTTGTAGCTGGGATATTTGTGCCAGCGGTTATGCTACTACCGTTAGTCTACACTATAGATTTACAGAAAACAAACGGGTACCTACGCAGGCTTCTTCTGAAATTTCTTCTTGTAAATTTTGTCAAATATATGGAAATTGGAGAGGGCAATGACGGGACAACAAACCAATATTTTTGGAAAGAAATTCTTAGTTTATCTTTTTAGTAAGAGAAACTTTTACTCTTATCTATTTGTTGCATGGCGTATTTGTATATTTAAATTATCGTTGTCTCTCGTGTCGCTAATATTTATTAAGGCGATAAATATTAAATAGATAAGAGCAAGAGAATTTTCTCTTGCTTTTAGAAATAACTAAAAATTTCTCTTTTTTTAACAATTGAAAAGGACAATAAATAGTTAGATATTTGTAAAGCTCTTACACTCACAATATCGATCTACATAGTTAGTACAATTAGGTAGAGTTTGTACTATGTAAAAATAGCTTGTATATTAGGAAAAGTTTAAAATGCGAAACCCATAAGCTTCACATTCAATGAGAAGCTCATTGCAACCTATTATAGCCAGTTTGGTTAACATACNACAACATCCCTCCTTATGAATAATTAATTAGGAACCAATGACAATTAATCATTGATCTAGAAACGCCGTATGCAGGGTATTGCTTTTTATTATTATTGACTTACTTTCGTTTTGCTCTCTTTTTATTTATATTCAATTAATTCAACCCCCCCAATTTAGTGTAACTTTTAATTGGTTCTAATTGCTTCCTTGAGAGACGACCTAGGTTAGCCCCCTTTACTACGTTTTTGGGGTTAATTTAGCTTTATAAATTATTATTTGATCGCACATTGAAATTAATGACGTTTTAGTGTGTGTCAGTAGGTTTCGAAGCAGAAGCTTCAAAAATCATTCCCTCATCCTTCTGAAACACCAGAAGAGGTAACTGACAAGTGTCATGATTTGGTATTTCTATAGGCTTAAATGACACTTATATGAATTGTTTTAGATGAAATTATAAGCCAATTTCCCTAAACTTTGTATGATTTTATTAATTTTTGAGGAATGGATGCATTATGTGTAAGTTGATGCAATTCTTGTCAAAATCTCATATAGGTAAAAAGCATAGAGCAGAAGGATGACAAAGCAAGAAAAGTATGGAAGTCGCTTAGCGCAGCAGTTAGTAAAAATGCAATAACTTGAGCTACAGATATCGGATTGAGGTGGTTCAAATTGCTAGTTAAAGCTAAGAAAGAAATCTACAACTTTGTAGATGTCAAGACAAGATTCCCGCTCAGCGATCCGATCAGAGCTCCGCTGAGCGCCGCTGCCTCTATTGAAAATCAGCACCGTCAGCCGCCAAGAAAGACTTAAAGGTTCAGCCGCCTCCACCTAACTTCGCTGAGCACACCGCTGAGCGGACCAAGCGGGGTTAGAACTTGTCTATAAATAGGAAGGCAGTCTGCAGCTTAAAAACACATTCCATAACATCACTCTACTTCCATCATCTCCCATTTACATCCATTCTTCCCATATTTACTCATATTTGAGTTAAGTATAGTAAGAAAGCTAGGATTTAGAAGAATCCCTTGGGGGAAGTGCTGCAGAAATTTCCAACGGTTGTAGATCTTGGTGGAAGTGTGGAAGCAATTCGCCACTCCTCTCCAACTCATCATTGCTCTAAATCCTTGTAAGCTTGTAACCTATCCATAACCATGGATGGCTAACTTTCTTTATTGTTGGGATTTGATGCGTTGTATTTCTTAAATGTATCCATCTTGACTTATGTGATATGAATCTATGTTGTTCTATGATTTTCATGATTGATCTTATACTTAATGTTAGCTTTTGTTTAGTGTTTTGATTCTTGATTTGAGACTTACTTGTATGAGCGAAAGCTATATAATAAAGTTATAACCAAGTTAAGTTCAATCTTGCTATGCTAAAAGCTTGATTTAATGCTTAGATGTTGTGAACTGAAGTTACAATCATTTAATCTGACCTAGATCAATTCATCTGATTCTTAGTTACCGTAGTTGGAATGAAGAGTTAGTCGTTTTAACATTCGAATTAATATCGAATTACTTTGTTAAGTTTGTGTAAGAAATTGACAAATCTAATAAAGGAAACCGAGTGATCTTAACGTGCTCAAAAGAGATGATTAAGTTAAGAACTGGTGGTGATAAAATCAAAGAACTCATAGATCATGTTACCTAAGTTATTGGTTACATTGAGATAATATTGCAATTCAAATCCCAACACCTTTTTCTTCACTAGCTTAACTCAATTCCATTATTGTTTTGAACTTTCAATTTATTTCCAAATTTGTTTCTTTGTTAAATTACTCAACAAAACCAATCACTCCTTATAGCTTAAAGTATCACAATTCAAAGACGATTGTTTTAAAAACAACAATCCCTGTGGAGACGATTATACCCGACTATACTGCAATTGGATTCCTTGAGAATCTAAAAGCTGTAAAGAAGGATATACATATTAAATAAACGAGACTGCAAACCATTGTGAAAGAGCTTTCAACAAATTTTGGCGCAGTTGTCGGGGATTGTGTCATTTAAAACATCACTTTGATTGTATATCTTAAGCTTTTGTGAATACTGTAATTAACACTTTTTCTTTATTCTTCAAAGATTATTTTGTTCTAAACTTCTTTTGCAGACTTTGTTGTCTTTGTTTATGCAAAGAAAAACTCCTGCAGACCAACTCTTGTTTATCCGGAAATAGAAGCAACAACCAAAAGAAAATCGAAGCAAAACAAGAAAAGCAAAAGCTCTAGCTGAGACATTTAGAGAACAAGAACCCTCCTCATCTTCAACTACTTCTTCTCCAGACCAAGAAAACATGTCAGAAGCTGGTGGTAATAACACAGAGACTGGACAAAGGCAGGGCTTTGTCAATTGTACTCCTCGAAACATAATTTGTATGGGGAGAACGACCGGAACACTAAAGGTACCACAAATGCAGCCAGGATTAGTTCAACTCATGTATGCTAACCCATTTGCAGGATTAGATCACGAAGATCCATATGCTCATTTAACAAAATTCTATGAGCTATGTGGAACTGCTGCAATGCCAGAAGCAGACGAAGAAGCAATCTTCTTAAGGCTGTTTCCCTTGACATTGATAGGGAAAGCAAAAGAATGGTTGCTTGACCAACCTCAGCATGTTCTGTCAAACTGGGACCAACTAGAAGAACGGTTTTGTTCCATGTATTTCTCTTAATCAAAATTCATGGATTTAAAAACTGTTATTTCCACCTTTGTGCAGGCACCAGGCGAAAGCCTATGTGAAGCGTGGGAGAGATATAAATCAATGCTGAGAAAATGTCCGAACCATGAGTTCGAAGCCAGGACCCAAATCCACATATTCAGAAACGGGTTTCAGCAACAACATAAACTGATGCTGGATGCCATGGCTGGTGGACAGATAATATCTAACACACCAGACGAGGCAATATCCATCATTGAGTCTATGGCATTGATGGACCAACAGGGACAATATAACAGAGGACCAACAAGGAAAGGAGGAATGCTGGAGCTAGGTGCAAATGATGCAATCCTAGCACAAAATAAACAACTGCAACAACAGCTCGATGAAGAGAAGAAACAACTAATGGAGCTACCTAAGCAACTCAGGAATAGCCAAGAATCAAAGAAACACCAGGTATTTATATGTAAAATCTGTTCTGGTGACCATCAAACAAGTTATTGTGAGTGCAGGCAAGAAGAGATGCAGTATGTGAACAACCAGCAGAGGCCCTATCAAAGCAATTATCAAAGAGGCCCAAATCAGCAGAATTACCATCCATGGAGGCTAGACGTGGGTCCCTCTAACACCAGACCACCACCATACCAGCAGCCTCGCCAATATCAGAATCTGCAGCAAGTACCACCACCTATCGAGCAGAGTCCCAAGTTGGAAGAGACACTGAATCAATTCATACAATTGACAATGGCAAATCAAAAGAATACTAATGCCTCTTTCAGAAACTTGGAGGTACAAGTGGGCCAACTTGCTAAGGATATAGCAGAGTTAAAAAAAGGAAAAATTCTCAGCTAATACCGAAGCAAATCCAAAAGAGTCCTGTAAAGCAATCACTACCAGGAGTGGTAAAACACTAAGACCAAGTGTTGCTAAGAAAGGGGGAAATGAAAAAGAAAGTATTGTTATGGGAGAAGAAGAAGAAAAGAATGAAGAGAATAATATGGAGGAGTTGAAAAATAAAGATGTAAATATAGGAGAAAAAATTGAAAAAGAAAAAAAGAAAGAAAATCAGAAAAAGGAAGAGGAGAAGAAAATAGAAAAAGAGAAGACTTTGATCAAAGAAAAACAACTTCCCTATCCAAAGACTCCGTCAAAACTTAACAAGGAGAGGCAATTTGCTAGGTTTATGGCTATTTTCAAACGATTACAAATAAATATTCCATTTGCCGAAGCACTAGAGCAAATTCCCACCTATGCCAAGTTTATGAAGGAGTTATTGTCCAAGAAGAGAAAGTACCAGGAAGAGGAGGTTGTACGGTTGGGAGAGAATTGTAGTGCGATCATTCAAAATTTTATCCCATACAAATTAACAGATCCTGGGAGTGTCACAATCCCTGTTGTCATTGGGAATGTGTCAGTTGGCAAAGCCCTAATTGACCTAGGGGCTAGCGTTAGCTTGATGCCACTTTCCATGATGCAGAGTTAGTGGGATGAAGCTGAAACCAACCAAAATGTCACTACAGTTAGCAGACCGCTCGATCAAGTATCCACTTGGAGTAGCTGAGAACGTTCTGGTAAAAGTGGATAAATTTTTAATCCCAACTGACTTTGTAGTGATTTTCAGAGGATACAGAAGTTCCTCTCATTCTGGGAAGACCTTTCATGAGGACTGCGAAGATGGGCATAGAAATGGATGTAGGGAAGCTGAAAATCAAAGTCTACGATGATGAAGTCTAATTTGACATCTTTGAAGCTCTACAGCACCCAAAAGATAAGGGTCAATGCTTCCGGATAGATCTACTTGAGGAAGTCATAGCAAATGTTGAACAAAAACCTCAAGACTTGGATCCTCTGGAAATGGCATTGATAAAAAGCTCTGCCCAGTTCACTGAGGAAAAGGAGGCTGAAATTGAAGCCTTTCTTACAAATTTAGAAGCGACACCTACCATCCCTCTGGAACAAGAAGAACAAGAAGAAATCCAGGCAGAAGCTAATGCAAAAACAAAAGGTTAGAAGCTGGAACTAAAACCTTTACCCTCTAATTTAAAGTACGTCTTTTTGCAGGGAACGGACGAGAAAACAGTTATCATCAGCAACTATCTGTCTCTAAGAGAAGAAGAGCAATTGATTAAGGTCTTACAGGATAATCAACAAGCTTTGGGATGGACGTTAGCTGACCTGAAAGGCATTAGCCCATCCTACTGCATGCACAAGTTCCTTATGGAAGATGATTTCAAGCCTGTAAGGCAACCACAAAGGAGATTGAACCCAACCATGAAAGAATTGGTACGCAAAGAAGTGGTAAAGCTGTTAGAAGCAGGTATGATCTATCCAATCTCAGACAGCGAATGGGTGAGTCTCGTACAGGTAGTTCCCAAAAAGGGTGGTTTAACTGTAATTTCAAACGATAAGAATGAACTAATCCCAACTAGAACTGTTACTAGGTGGCGCATGTGCATTGATTACAGGAAGCTGAACAAAGCCACCCAGAAGGACCATTTCCCACTTTTATTTATGGACCAGATGCTTAAACGATTATCAGGCCAGGCATATTATTGTTTTTTGGATGGTTATTCAGGTTATAACTAAATACCGTCGATCCAAAGGACCAAGAGAAAAATGCCTTTACATGTTTTTCGGCATTTTCGCTTACAGAAAAATGCCTTTTGGATTATGTAATGCACCAGCAACTTTTCAACGATGCATGCTTGCAATCTTTGCAGACATGATTGAAAAGAGCCTGGAAGTTTTTATGGATGATTTCTCGGTCTTTGGATCCTCATTTGATCATTGCCTGAATAATTTGGACATCGTATTGAAGCGGTGTGTTGAAACAAATCTGATCCTTAACTGGGAAAAATGCCACTTCATGATCACGGAAGGAATTGTGTTAGGGCACAAGATCTCAGCTAAAGGAATTGAGGTAGACAGGGCTAAGATTGATGTCATTGAGAAGCTGCCACCACCAGTCAATGTGAAAGAAATTAGGAGCTTTTTAGGACATGCTGGCATTTACAGGCGATTCATCAAAAGTTTTTCTAAAATTGCCAAACCTCTGACTAATCTTTTAAATAAAGATTCACCATTCCTTTTTGATGATAACTGTTTGCATGCTTTTAATATGTTAAAAGCAAGTTTGACCTCTGCTCCCATAATCATTGCACCAGACTGGAACAAAGATTTTGAATTGATGTGTGTTGCAAGTGATTATGCTGTTGGAGCAGTCTTAGGCCAAAGAAAAGATAAGATATTCCATGCTATATACTATGCTAGCAAAGTCTTAAACGAAGCACAAATCAATTATGCTACAACCGAGAAAGAATTGCTAGCTATAGTATATGCATTGGAAAAGTTTAGGAGTTACTTAATTGGCTCCAAAGTGGTTATATACACAGACCACGCGGCAATTAAGTACCTCCTAACAAACCCTGACAGTAAACCTAGGCTAATACGTTGGATACTTTTATTGCAGGAGTTTGATCTGGAAATTAAGGATAAGAGTGGAAAGGAAAATTTGGTAGCAGACCACCTATCCAGATTAAATAATCCAGAGGTGACTGTCCAAGAGGAAGAAATTGCAGAAGAGTTTCCTGATGAGAAGCTGTTTCTCATCAAATCAAGACCGTGGTTTGCCGATATGGCCAACTATAAAGCAGCAGGGGTGCTTCCCGATGAATTAAACCACCATCAAAGAAAAAAATTCTCAGAGATGCTACCTACTTTGTATGGGACGATCCATACCTCTTTAAGACAGGAACTGATGGGCAGCTATGCAGATGTGTAGCAAATGAAGAAGCTAGTAGCATCCTATGGCATTGCCACAATTCTCCATGTGGTGGGCACTATAATGGAGAGAGGACAGCTGCCAAGGTCCTCCAATCTAGTTTTTATTGGCCCACCCTGTTCAAAGATGCTTACATACATGTGAAGAACTGTGATGCGTGTCAGAGAGCAGGAGGAATAGGAAAGAGAAATGAAATGCCCCTCCAAAATATTATTGAAGTCAAAGTCTTTGATTGCTGGGGTATGGACTTTATGGGACCATTCCCACCATCTTTTGGTAATGAGTACATCCTCGTGGCAGTTGAATATGTGTCTAAGTGGGTGGAAGCAGTAGCGACTTTTGAAGCTGATGGGAAGACAGTAATTAAATTCCTAAAGAAGAACATATTCAACCGTTTTGGTGCACCCCGAGTGATAATAAGTGATAGTGGATCCCACTTTGTGAATGCTCAATTGGGCAAAGCATTGGAGCATTACGTCGTAAAACACAAGATAGCTTCACCGTACCATCCATAGACCAATGGTCAAGCAGAAGTTTCGAACCGGGACATCAAATGAATTCTGGAGAAAACAGTTTCAAGCTCCCGGAAGGATTGGTCACAAAAATTGGATGATGCACTGTGGGCGTATAGAATCGCCTATAAAGCTCCGACAGGCTTAACTCCATTTCAATTAGTCTACTGCAAATCATGCCATCTGCCAGTAGAATTAGAGCATAAAGCATACTGGGCCATGAAATTTCTAAATTTTGATTTAAAATGTGCAGGTGACAAACGAAAGACCCAGTTACATCAACTAGAGGAGTTAAGATTGCAGCTCTACAAGGACAGAATAAAGAAGTATCATGACCAAAAGCTCGTGAAACGTCCGTCCAGGACAACAAGTGCTCCTATTCAATTCCAGGTTGAGACTCTTCCCTGGGAAATTAAGGACAAAATGGTCCGGACCCTTTGAGATCAAGGAAGTCAGGCCTCACGGAGCTGTAGAGCTGTGGGATAAGGACAAGAAAGCAACCTGGGTGGTAAACAGACAAAGGCTTAAGCCTTATCTTGGAGAAAGCATACAAAGCCTCAAACCTTTGGTGGCTTATCTGGACGAACCAAGCTAGAAGTAAACAGGCGTCAAGCTAATGACGTTAAAAGAGCGCTTCCTGGGAGGCAACCCAGTGTTTGTGAGTATTTATTTTGTTTCTGGTACGTTAAGTTATTAAGAGTATTCAAAGGATTAGACTTGACAAGAAATAACCCATGATGTGGAATTTCACTTATACAAGGACATGGAATTAGGTTCATATGCAGTTTATGAAAGAACTGAGAAATTCGTCTTCAAACAAAACCAATTTATGTCCTTAAAAGAATTACAATGATTGGTTTACGAGAAATGCTAATTTTAAAAAGATCACAATTTAAAAACCAATCATTTGTGCCTTTAAGTGAAATCCATGCATTTTGGTCATTTTTGCCATGATTGATGCGTTAACTTGATTACTAAGCCTTTGAATAAATTCAAATAACTTACATCTTATTAATAAGTAGGAATTTTATTGGTTCACAATGATGTGATGACATAAAAAGAAAATCGTGAGCAAACGCATAAGTATAAAGCCTTTCAAGAGTAAATGTGAGTAATTGTGCAAAAATGTAACTTCTTAAGGTTTTCAATATGTTTTAATTAGGAAATATAATTGTTTTTGAAACCTAACATATGAAGAAAATGAGTTTTGAAGGATTTGGGATATGAAAGGGTGGAAAACAATGCAAAAAGAGCTCAAAAGAACCCTAAGCTAGTTCTTGTACCAATAATTTTTAATTCCAATTTTAAACTTGGCACAAGCTTCTTAGAGAAATTTTTATATGTTTGCATGTTTGCATAAATTGGTTTTAGTTTCCCATGGTCTTAACATGATTTGACATCTTAACTTACTAAACAAACTTAAAGTGTCCATAATAGGGTCAATTTGTGAATTTCTGTACAAATAGGCCCAATTATGTCATCTTAAGGTTTGGGTAAGTTATAAATGGCATTTGGGAAGAAACAAACCAATTTCACTCCCTTGGAAATGGTCATATCAAAGAATGACCTTTTGAGTTGTGAAAAGGCCATAAAACTTGCTTTAAAGAGGCAAATTGAGATTCCTCAAACAAACTTGTTTAATTCTTGGATCTCAAGCCTTGGACAAGTTTCAAATCAGATACCAAGAAAAATAAATCCCTTTTCATGCTTAGGCAATGCACAGTGCAGAATTTGAACCTTCAAAAGTGGGAATTCTGTATTTTGAAGCACAATTTGATCATTCATGACATGCAATGTGATTTCTCAAGGGAGGTGAGTATTTCAAAGATTAAATTGATAGAGAATGAGAAGGAAATGAGTCTGGATTGGCATTATAATATCAAAAGAAGTGAGCGCTTTTTGAAAACGAAGAAACAATTTTTTCCAGCAGGATCGCGCTCAGCGCTTTCGAGTCGCAAAACAAAAATAAAAGGGGGCTCGTAACAGCACCCTGTTTTTTAAATTTCATTTTCATTCCCTGTCATCCTTCCGCTTCTCTTTCGTTCTCTCACGGGTCTCTCACTCACCCATTCCGCTTCCATCACTTCCATCTTCTCCCTCCAATCTTCTCTCACATTTTCTCTCCAATCTCTCATCTCACCATGTAAGTACTCGAAACTCCATCTCTCCTTGGTATTGTAACTGATTTTTGCTGCTGTTTTTTGCCCAAAACCGAACCCTAGTTTCCACATTTGGGGATTTTGTGAATTTCTTTCTTTATTCATGATTAAATGCTTGCATGTGGTTCATTGAATGCATTGTGAATGAGCATTGCTGATTATGTGGGTTAGGGTTTGTGCATTGGAAATTTTGGGTTTTAGGTTCTTGAAATTGATTTTTTTCGAAGTTACATACATTGCTTTCAAAGGAACTTGTGAATAGAAAATAACATTATGCAGGTGAAAGTTTTAGATGTGGACATTAAGGTTGTTACTTCATTAAGAAATTTTCCCCGTTGTGTTTCAAAATTCTTTGAGAAATGCTTATGTCCTCAAAGCTTGAACTTGCTTGCTGCTATGCATAAATTGCATTATCTAATGCTGTTTTCTAATGAATTTGGGTTTAAGGGAATGATGATGCATGATTGGGTTGGTATGGTTGTTGATTGCTTGGGAATGGTTGGTTTATGTTGTACTTATTTAAACCCTTTAGGAACTAACCATGATATTGATTAAAGACTATTTTTATGTTGTTGTTTGGAAATTCTCTATCCTGCATAAGGTGCTAATTTTGGGAAACTTAGAATTCTGCTTTGAGGCCTTAAAATTCTTACATATGATTTTTGGCTTTTCTAAGTAACTCATACCAATAGTTTTGCTGAGAAAATAGCTTGGATGCGTGAAATGACTACTGGGGTATGCTCATTTGGAGAATTTAATTGCTTTTAGCTCATTGGTTATAAGATGGGTTGTGAACACATGGCTTGCGTTATGTGATGAACTTTACTCCATGCTTACACTCTGATTTTGCCAAATAGTCATGTTATGCAGAGAATTGAACATGAATATATTGATGAATGCCAATTTGTTTAACGCGTAAGGTAAAAATATCTAACATAATACATGACTTTCATAAGTATTTTCTGATTATACTGCAGGGCACGCAGAAAGAATACCAAAAGGGTCAAGGTAGAGGAAGCAGAGTCATCTGCCGAGGATACTCATGAACCTCCGCAACCCCCGTCTCAGCTCACCTTCGAACAGAAACGTGAAGGACTGGAGATAAGTCAGAGGCTTCTTCTCAGTGCCATCATTGGCATGTATAGCACCTTTTACAGTGTCTTGAGCACTCACCCAAGTTTCACTGGAGTTACCCCTGAGGAATTCTCACGTCAGTATGCTTGGCCTGGGGACAGGCCAACTCCAGAGGTGGGGGAGAGCAGCAGAGCCCGGGCAGCTGAGTCTGAGAGGTCTGATGATGAGTCAAAGGAGTCAGAAGAGCAGGAAGATGCTGAGGATTCTGATTCTGATGAAGAGTGAAGATGATGGCAATTGAACCCTGTGAACCAATTTAATTTTGTTGCATTTTACTTATAGTTCTTTATTTTCATTAGTTAATTTTTAAGAATTTTGTTTAAAGAATGGATGATATGAACAATTGCTTGTGCTCCCCAAAATTCCTTCCACACACATCAGGCCATCTTTATTTTTAGTACGAATCAAATGATAGTTTATTAAAAGTAAGTAACCTGAAAACGTAGTAAGGGGACTACTCTCGGTCGTCTCTCAAGAAAACAAATTAACCAATTTATTAAATTGGGGGTTGTTCAGTTGCAAGTTAGAGTTAATGGATTAAATTCAATAATAAGAAAAATATCATGCATATGATTCTTCACAGATCAGGGATTAATTATTATCGGTCTGTTGGGGTTGCCAGAATTTGCGATGCGACTAGAAGGTTTAAGAGGAGATGGAAATTAGCGAGTTTAGACAATGACAATACGAGCAATCATCAAAAAGAATGTTGACAACGATAGGAAGAGTCGAAGTTGATGATAAATAATAGGCGACAGAAACCAGCTTGGAGAATGGTTGATCATCCATTTATTAAGGTCGCTAGTCGAATGGAGTAAATGCGTCGACAAGAATGTGTCGCGACCAATGGATCATGAGAAGTATATTAAGTCAAGACTGTCGCCAATGTAAAAAAAAAAAAAAAACTTAAAGAATGATGGTCGCAATAGAGCAACAAGAATCATCTACAAGGCTAGTGTTGCGACATGATTTAAGAGTTAGCGAATAAAAAGTATCAACACGATCCAAATAAAGTATTTTGGAGGGAACGGTTACCAACAGACACCTCTAATAAGGGTAACTTCTCATCTGACGTGGTGTACGAAGAGCAATAACTACCCATCTTTAAGACTTGACTATGCCATAATAAGGCTTCTAACTCGGTATTGGAAAAAAAGCTTGGCATGAGACATCATCGTAGTGACGAAAGCAGAATAATTTTTATCTAGACCATCAAGAATTACCCCTACACGTTCATTGGTAGTGAGAGTAGAGCCCACAACATTTAATGAATCAACAATCTTCAAAATTTTGGAAAGATATTCAAAAGGGCACGAGTATGTGAAACAAAGTAAGTTTCAATTCTTGCTTAGATTTCATAAGAAAAATCGTAGTCAACTATATGATTCTTGGATGTAGCATCGATGGAAGACAATAGCCAAGACATAATGTGATAATCTTGTTGAAACCATTCTTATTTTTGAGATTCCTTACATGTAGCTTCATCTGCTTCATTGCCAAAGTGAGCAGGATCCTTGGTTGAGACGATCATCTATTATTTTGGCATACCTTTGGAATACAATACAAGTTGATGCGATGGAAGGATTCTCTCGTAATCTAGCTTGTCTTCAATTTTTTTGAGAAAATGAAAAGCATGATATAGGATCAACCTTCAATTCTTAGTACCATGTTGAGCATCAGAAGGAAAGGTGAAAACGAAAAGAGAGATTTCAGAAGAGAGAATAATAGTTAATGTGAATTGCATTCAATGTGTAGAATGATTACAATGAATGGGAAATACACAGTCTTGAACCTTATGGGAGCATGTGGTTCGTCGAATCTTTTTTATTTTTGGAAATACTATTCTTAGGAATGCAATTCTTGTGAAAAGCTTTTCCAGGAATATGTGTTGAAAGTGTTTAGCTGCAAATTAAACTCTTAGCAACATTCTTAGGATTACAATATACTTTTACAAAAATACCCATGAAAAAACGATGTATGTAGGTTGTAACATCCCTTTTTCTTTATGAAGAATTTCGCCTAATTAATAAATCACGAGCCAGTTAGTTTGATTCAAAAATTTTAAAATTTATTTTCTAAAAATATTAGTCAAAGTGATGACCTCGTAATCTAGAGAAATTTCGCGAGAATCGCACCGATTCTCGGTCGCCGTCAGAATTTAACGGGTATCAAAGGCGCTCGTAAAATAAATTTTATAAACCTAGAAAATGCGAGTGCCTTAGATAAAAATTAAATTCCTTATTAGAATTTTGTGTCGGAGGTGATTTGCTTGATTTGGTAATTTTCGTAGAAATTTTCGGTCTCTGCCGAAAATTGACGCCTGTACCAGCAGTACCCGTAAAAATACACTTTTTACCAGGGAAAAATTTAGAATATCTTAGATAAACCCCAAATTCTTATCTTTAGTGTTTCATTGGTGTTAAATTATGTTTAGACAATTTTTAGATCGATCGTTAATTTTTCACGCGTGCAAGCACGCGCATAACCGAACAGTTAACGATCAAACACGATCGAACACGTACAATTTTGGAGAGAAATTTCTCTCTATCTTGCATGGCTGAAGGGGAAAAAATCTGCACCCTTATCCCTAAGACCATCATTGCATTTTTGTCCACTTGGCAAGCCATGGACATGCATTGGCTTGAAGAATTCAAAGCCATCATTACTCCTAAATTCATTTTTAATTAATTTTCACCAATTTCCCCCAAATTTTCCCCTTCATCACCGTAAAAAAACACACACCACCAGCACACTCATATTTTTCATTCCTTCCATTTCACTCTCTTTTATCATATTTTCTCCTAAGCACACTCCAAGAGCAAAACAACACCATTTCACCAAAGAACCAAAAATCAACACATCATTGCCATACTCCCTTGCCCAAACCCGAAGCCACCATTCAGCCACCCATCCTTCATTTTCATCTTTTTCTCTTCACATTGCTTCTCCAAACATCAAAGAATAAAGTCACAAAGAGGTCACCAAGTGTCTTGAAGCATAGCATCCTTGCAAAACCTCCAGAACCAAGAGCAAGCGACCACCACCAAGGGCCATCACTACGAGCTCTTCAACACCCACCTCACCACACTTAATTCCACTAATAAGTGGGTAAACTAACTAAAACCATCCCTTGATGGTTCTATTCCTTCTTGCATGATTGTGTGATTTATGAGAAAATGCACATAATATGTGTTTTATGCCTTGAAACGAACTTGCATGTGTTGTTAATGATTGGATTAAGTAAATATATATTATTTTGGTTGTTAAAAATCTATGGGTAATCTCTAGTTTGATCACTACTTGGTAATCTATGTATGATGCATGTGTGTGTTTATGTTGTATGCAAGTATTTTAGTGATCTTGGTGAACATATAACATATCATGCAATATTTGTTGATGGATGATGCTTGCATGTGTTATGTAGTGTTTAAATGTTGGAATAATGTTATGTGGTTGCTGGGAATTTCGTTATGGAGGTCCGAGGTTGGTACATAGGTTTGATTTTGAAAGAATGTGACATAAAGGAAAAACGACGTTTTGGGCACTTAAGGGCAAAATTGTCAGTTCTGTAATTTCGGGCATTAAGACTAAAAATCTGGGTTTGTTTTCATGAAAAAATGATTTTATAACTATCAAAAATCTTGGGGTAAAGTCTTGAGTCCATCGGATTTTCAAGAAATAAAATTCCAAAGAAAATCAGGGTTTTAGAGTAAAAATGACATTTTGGACAAACAAGGGCAAAATTGTAATTTCAGGTTTTGAGACTAAAAATATGGGTTTGTTTTCATGAAAAATGAGTTTAGAACTATCAAAAACCTTAGAGTGAAGTCTTCAGTCCATCGGGTTTTCAAGAAATAAAATTCCAAAGAAAATCGGAGTTTTAGAGTAAAAATGACATTTTGGACAAACAAGGGCAAAACTGTAATTTCAGGTTTTGAGACTAAAAATCTGGGTTTGTTTTGATGAAAAATGGATTTAGAACTATTAAAAACCTTAAGACCAAGTCTTGAGTTCTTCAGGTGTTCGAGAAATAAAATTGTAAAGAAAATCGAGTTTTTCGGGTAAACTATGGCAATTTGGGTAAAGAAGGTGAATCTGTAATTGCTGAACCTTGGGCATAAAATCTGGACTTATATATGTGAAAAATGATCTTAGAGCTATCAAAAACCCTAGGATGAGGTCTTGGACCCATCGGGTTTTTGATAACCAAAATTCTAAAGAAAAAGAGTACCAATATCCCGACAACCACTGTCTCACTTTAATTTATGTATGATGATGTAAATGAATGTGTAGTATGTACTTTATCAATGTTATTATGCATCATGAGGACACGTTCATCGTTAGAACCTTAGGACGACCATAGATAACTAGAATTCATCATCTAACACTAACCAAGATCATAATTGAACCTTAGGAAAAATGAGATATCTTAAGAAGGTTCCGACCACAATGGGCTCTGAAGACCTTGAAGATAAGTACGTAGATATGTAATAGGAAATTTCCCCTCTCTTGGCACATCCAAAGGACATGCCCCTCACTAGTCCCGCCAAGAGGATTGGTTCATGATAAAAACAGGTCTACGTCTGCACGTATAATTATCGTCATCGACAAAGAAAAGACAAAGACATGTCAAGAAAGTCATAAGCCATGATTGAACACAAAAGAAATAAAGAAAAGAAAGAGAAAGCTAAAAGTAAGATGTCCCCGAAGGTGCAGACAAAGATAAAAATTAAGATGTCCCCGAAGGTGTGGACAAAGATAAAAAGTAAGATGTCCCCGAAGGTACGGACAAAGTGAGTTCACTCCCAGTTGTGTCGAAAGGGCACTCCCCTCACCATCGTGCGAGTCGATGGTTATCCCGATCCGCCAGATCTATGGGCATTCATGCATGCATGGTTTGCTACTACTTGGGTATGAGTTCTGCCCCTAGTAACGAGGATCCGGAAAGGAGTAGGTTGTATTATGATGGGACGACGGTCCCTACGAGTGCAAGGGAGAACGTGAATATTAAAAGAAACAAGAAGGACGCCGCCTCAGGCGCGTAAGAGAATCCCCATTACCCCTCATGCATACTATGTGATGAATGTTTGAATGTGAGATATGTGTGTACGGCGAGGAGTCGTTGACGACTGCCCTAAAGATAGTAAGTTTCTTAAGTTTTCTCTACGTATGATGACAAGCGCGATGACCTATGCATGATGACTAGGGTAAAAATTAGCGTACTTCCCCTCACATCTAGTAACGTAAATAAAGTTATTCAGGATTAGAAAACATAAAATGAACTAGGGAATGTAGAACTGCATGACACTTAGAGAACTCCTGAGTGGCCGGAATCATATACGAGATAATTGAAAGAGTATTTCCCTTGAGTTTCCCATTGAGGACGCGACGTTCTCACCCCACTCATCTATGGTTCTAGGTGGCATAGATGGACATGCCGCTAGGGGATTCGATGCTCTTGGCGGGCATGATGAGCCAAGCTGACCCCTACAACGGGGCCAGCACAGAGACACGAGCCTACCTACCAGCTAACATACCGATCGACCCGATTTTTGACTTCAGACTGCCCCTGAGCCCGCTTCCAGAGTTATCTCCTACTCCACCATCAGAGCCACCTTTGGAGCCACTTCCCACCCTAGGGATGTCTCTCGACCATCCTATCATGATCGTGGATGATGATCATATCGTTGACGAGCCTCCTCCCTACCAGAAGGACGTTGAGATAGACCCTTACTCTCTACGCCCCTCTCCTTGCTTCGCAGGTCTCTGTCGCGGGACTAGGAAGAGAGTTCCAATGATGCATCGTCTGATTGCTAGGAGGGGCCATGTCGATGAGGCAGGACCATCCAGGGTCTATAACGATCTCCCCCTGATCCCGGAGGGCTCGTCTGAGGACGAGGAGAGCGATGGCTCGCTGGCATAGACATCTAACGATGAGCCAGAAGAGGACCAAATGGAGGTAGATGAGGAGGAGGAAGAGGACAAGTATGAGGAGGATCCGGAGGAGGATACAGAGGACTAGAGAGGTGTCGACGGTCGTGTTTAGACCCGTCTATCCGTGATTATTTTGTACGGACTCAATGGGTAGTACTTATCAGCCCTTAGGACCTACGTACTAGCAGGACCTTGTATCGATGACCATGATGACTAAAGATATTATCTACTACTTATTTGAATGTATTTGTGATGATTATTGTTGAATGCATATTTATGTCTATTGATGGACCACGATGTTAATTGTTTGCATATCTGGTTGACTGTTATCCGCCTGTTAATCGCTAAGTTGTATGCTCTATCGCTTGTAACATATGATTCGTTCATACGTGGCTCTAAGTTGCTATCAAAATAAGAATGAAGGCTAGCTAGCTTACGCTTAAGTCGTAAACCGTGCTTAACCAGGTTGTTATCTGCTTGGTTGAAATTACTTAGTCTTGTTACATTTTGAAAATAATGCTTTATAAAAATAAGGACCAATTTAAAACTTTTCCTTCATTCTTATTCTGCAGGCGAGTCATCGCCCTTCTTGTCCTCAGACGAGCCCTCCGGGATCAGGGCGAGATCATGATAGACCCCAGATGGTCCCGCCTTATCGTCATGGCTCCTCCTAGCGATCAGACGATGCATCACTGGAACACTCTTCCTAGCCCCGCGGCAGAGACCTGCGAAGCAAGGAGAGGGGCGTAGAGAGCAAGGGTCTATCTCAACGTCCTTCTGGTAGGGAGGAGGCTCGTCAATGATAGGATCATCATCCTCGATCATGATGGGGTAGTCGAGAGACATCCATGGGGAGGGAAGTGCCTCCAAAGGTGGCTCTGATGGTAGAGTAGGAGATAACTCTGGCAGCGGGCTCAGGGGTGGTCCGAAGTCGAAAAGCAGGTCGATTGGTATGTCAGCTGGTATGTAGGCTCATGTCTCCGTACTGGCCCCGGTGTAGGGGTCAGCTTGGCTCATCATTCCCGCCAAGAGCATCGAAACCCCCAGTGGCGTGTCCATCTATGTCACCTAGAACCATAGACGAGTGGGGTGAGAACGTCGCGTCCTCAATGGGAAACTCAAGGGAAATACTTTTTCAATTATCTCGTATATGATTCCGGCCGCTCAGGAGTTCTCTAAGTGACATGCAGTTCTACATTCCCTAGTTCATTTTATGTTTGCTAATCCTGAACAGCTTTATCTATGTTACTAGATGTGAGGGGAAGCATGCTAATTTTTACCCTAGTCATCATGCATAAGTCATCGCGCTTGTTATCGTACGTAGGGAAAACTTAGGAAACTTACTATTTTTAGGGTGGNAGGGGTGGTCCGAAGTCGAAAAGCAGGTCGATTGGTATGTCAGCTGGTATGTAGGCTCATGTCTCCGTACTGGCCCCGGTGTAGGGGTCAGCTTGGCTCATCATGCCCGCCAAGAGCATCGAATCCCCCAGTGGCGTGTCCATCTATGTCACCTAGAACCATAGACGAGTGGGGTGAGACCGTCGCGTCCTCAATGGGAAACTCAAGGGAAATACTTTTTCAATTATCTCGTATATGATTCCGGCCGCTCAGGAGTTCTCTAAGTGACATGCAGTTCTACATTCCCTAGTTCATTTTATGTTTGCTAATCCTGAACAACTTTATCTATGTTACTAGATGTGAGGGGAAGCATGCTAATTTTTACCCTAGTCATCATGCATAAGTCATCGCGCTTGTTATCGTACGTAGGGAAAACTTAGGAAACTTACTATCTTTAGGGTGGTCGTCAACGACTCCTCGCCATATACATATCTCACATTCAAACATTCATCACATAGTATTCATGAGGGGGTAATGGGGATTCTCTTACGTGCCTGAGGCGACATTCTTCTTGTTTCTTTAAATGTCCACGTTCTTCCTTGTACTCCTAGGGACCGTTGTCCCGTCGGAATACAACCTACTCCTTTCCGGATCCTAGTGACTAGGGGCAGAGCTCATACCCGAGTGGTAAAGAACCACAGATGCACGAATGCATATAAATCTGGCAGATCGGGATAACCATTGACTCGCACGATGGTGAGGGGAGTGCCTTTCGACATAGTCGGGAATGGACTCGCTTTGTCCGCACCGTCGGGGACATCTTACTTTTTTATCTTTGTTCCCACCTTCGGGTACATCTTACTTTTTATCTTTGTCCGCACCTTCAGGGACATCTTACTTTTATCTTTGTCCGCACCTTCGAGGACATCTTACTTTTAGCTTTCTCTTTCTTTTGTTTCTTTCTTGTGTTCAATCATGGCTTATGACTTTCTTGACATGTCTTTGTCTTTTCTTTGTCTATGACGACAGTTATACGCGCAGACGTAGACCTATTTTTATCATGAACCAATCATCTTGGCGGGACTGGTGAGGGGCTTGTCCTTTGGACGTGCCAAGAGAGGGGAAATTTCCTATTACATATATACGTACTTATCTTCAAGGTCTTCCGAGCCCATTGTGGCCGGAACCTTCTTTTCCTAAGGTTCAATTATGATTTTGGTTAGTGTTAGATGATGAATTTCTAGGCATCTATGTTCGTCTTAAGGTTGTAACGATGACTGTGTCCTCATGATGCATAATAACATTGATATAGTACATACTACACATTCAATTACATCATCATACATAAATTAAAGCGAGACAGTGGTTGTCGGGATATTCGTACTCTTTTTCTTTAGAATTTTGGTTATCAAAAACCCGATGGGTCCAAGACATCATCCTAGGGTTTTTGATAGCTCTAAGATCATTTTTCACACATATAAGTCCAGATTTTATGCCCAAGGTAGCAATTACAGATTCACCTTCTTTACCCAAAATGCCATAGTTTACCCGAAGAACTCAAGACTTGGCCTTAAGGTTTTTAATAGTTCTAAATCCATTTTTCATCAAAACAAACCCAGATTTTTAGTCTCAAAACCTGAAATTATAGTTTTGCCCTTGTTTGTCCAAAATGTCATTTTTACTCTAAAACTCTAATTTTCTTTGGAATTTTATTTCTTGAAAACCCGATGGACTGAAGACTTCAGTGTAAGGTTTTTGATAGTTCTAAACTCATTTTTCATCAAAACAAACCCAGATTTTTAGTCTCAAAACCTGACATTACAGTTTTGCCCTTGTTTGTCCAAAATGTCATTTTTACTCTTAAACCCTGATTTTCTTTGGAATTTTATTTCTTGAAAACCCGATGGACTCAAGACTTTACGCCAAGATTTTTGATAGTTATAAAATCATTTTTTTCATGAAAACAAACCCAGATTTTTAGTCTTAATGCCTGAAATTACAGAAATGCCAATTTTGCCCTTAAGTGCCCAAAACGTCGTTTTTCCTTTATGTCACATTCTTTCAAAATCAAACCCATGTACCAACCTCAGACCTCCATAACGAAATTCGCGGCAACCACATAACATTATTCCAACATTTAAATACTACATAACACATGCAAGCATTATCCATCAACAAATATTGCATAATATGTTAAATGTTCACCAAGATCACTAAAATACTTGCATACAACATAAACACACATGCATCATACATAGATTACCAAGTAGTGATCAAACTAGAGATTACCCATAGATTTTTAACAACCAAAATAATATATATACTTAATCCAATCATTAACAACACATGCAAGTTCATTTCAAGGCATAAAACACATATTATGTGCATTTTCTCATAAATCACATAAACATGCAAGAAGGAATAGAACCATTAAGGGATGGTTTTAGTTAGTTTACCCACTTGTTAGTGGAAGTAAGTGTGGTGAGGTGGGTGTTGAAGAGCTCGTAGTGATGGCCCTTGGTGGTGGTCGCCTTGCTCTTGGTTATGGAGGTTTTGCAAGGATGCTATGCTTCAAGACACTTGGTGACCTCTTTGTGACTTTGTTCTTTGATGTTTGGAGAAGGAATGTGAAGAGAAAAAGATGAAAATGATGGATGGGTGGCTGAATGGTGGCTTCGGGTTTGAGCAAGGGAGTATGGCAATGATGTGTTTGATTTTTGGTTCTTTGGTGAAATGGTGTTTTTTTGCTCTTGGAGTGTGCTTAGGAGAAAATATGATAAAAGAGAGTGAAATGGAAGGAATGAAAAATATGAGTGTGCTGTTGGTGCGTGTTTTTTTACGGTGATGAAGGGGAAAATTTGGGGGAAATTGGTGAAAGTTAATTAAAAATGAATTTAGGAGTAATGATGGCTTTGAATTCTTCAAGCCAATGCATGTCCAAAAATGCAATGATGGTCTTAGGGATAAGGCTGCAGATTTTTTCCCCTTCAGCCATGCAAGATAGAGAGAAATTTCTCTCCAAAATTGTACGTGTTCGATCGTGTTTGATCGTTAACTGTTTGGTTATGCGCGTGTCCGCGCGCGTGAAAAGTTAACGATCGATCTAAAAATTGTCTAAACATAATTTAACACCAATCAAACACTAAAGATAAGAATTTGGGATTTATCTAGGATATTCTAAATTTTTTCCGGTAAAAAGTGTATTTTTAGGGGTACTGCCAGTACGCGCGTCAATTTTTGGCAGAGACCGAAAATTTCTACGAAAATTACCAAATCAAGCAAATCACCTCCGACACAAAACTCTAATAAGGAATTTAATTTTTATCTAAGGCACTTGCATTTTCTAGGTTTATAAAATTTATTTTACGAGCGCCTTCGATACCCGTTAAATTCTGACGGCAACCGAGAATCGGCTCGATTTTCGCGAAATTTGTCGGGATTACGAGGTCATCGCTTTGACTATTATTTTAGAAAATAACTGGCTCGTGATTTATTAATTAGGCAAAATTCTTCATAAAGAAAAATGGGATGTTACATAGGTGGTGGTCCACCGCCATCCAGCAGTGGTCAGATGCAGTTCGCGGTGGTTCAACGCCATCTGGAGGTAGTCTGTTGCCGTTTGGTAGTAGCCCGTTGCCGTCTAGCGGTGCCCATCATGGTCTGACGGTGGTCCTTCACCATCTGGCGGTGGTTCAATTCCTTCCATCGATGTTATTTCACAGTCCTACAGTGGTTTGGCGATGGTCCACCATCGTTCAGTAGTGATTTGGCGGTTGTTCAGCACTGTTGGGGTCAGTCGTCACCATCGGAAGTGGTCTATCGCCTTCGGCAGTGGTCCGTCGCCGTCAGCAGTGGTTTGTCGCCGTCGGTGATGGTCCGTTACCGTCGGTGATGGTCTGTCATTGTCGGCGGTGCTTCGTCACTTGTTTGGACAGTGGTCCATTGCCAGCCGATAATGGTCCGTTACCGGCTGACGATGGTCCGTCACCGGCCAGCGGTGGTTGTTCACTGGGAGTGTTAGTCCGTCGTCAGTCAATGGTGGTCGACTAATAGATGGTGCTGACCTATGGTACAAGGTTTGGGAGCAATTTGGTCTTTTCATGTGTCAAAACATTCCAATCCCACGATAATCCAACAATCCCATGGGGGAGATGGAAATGAAAGTGAGACAATTTTCATTCTCGAGAATACAAATTACCCGATAATGTTTTCTAAAAGCTTGAATAGAACATGAGAATGTTACATTCCCAATGTGAGAACCACACGCCCCCTATATATACATGGGTAAACACATAAACACAGAGGGAAGGGATAAAGTCCTAACGGAATGATTACTAACATAACATCAATTAACTAACACTAGCACTAACTAATGGTGGATTAATTCTGAATGACTCTTGTCAACACTTACACTCCTAATACATAAGTATTTATGTAATTTAATATTTGACATTTTATTATATTTCAAAATATATTAGAAATTAATCAAAATATTTCAACAAAATGCCAATTAATTTTTAAATTACACAAAATTTTATACTTCATGACAACTTTCAGTCTAACAGTTAGAACTGATAGCTAGAGTTTGAGGCTTATAGAAAGTAATTTAACAAAGTAAATGCACAAGTCAAACACAAGAAGTAGATTCTCAAATAGGAGAACAATCTTGTCTCGACAAATTGCACAACACGAAGAGTAAATAATCAATACTTAAATCCTGAACATTTGTTCTACACATTGAGGAACCAGGAAAACATAAGGAAATAATAACAGGGTGTGCCCAATTCTAATCTCATACCAACAACACTTACAAATCAGTAACGAGTGATTCACCTCAAATACCGTCCAAGAAATCATCTCAAAACCCAGTAAGAAAGTTTCAGAGAGCATAAGACACGTCAGCTCTACATTATTGTGCAGATACAAGAATCCGAATCCCCATCTTCTGAGTAACTGACAGCACTGTAGAAACAATTGGGAGACGAAATGTGAGACGATTTGGAATGAGTGGAAGACCAAGTGTTGATTGTCATAATACAATTATGTTTTACTACATAGAAGTTGCATTGCAAATGCCTTGAAACATGGTCGGCTCACTCTAGGGTAAAGTTCTCCTGATGCTAATTTTTTTCCATCTACAATACTCAAATTCAAGATTTCGTTTAAAAGAAATTAGTGTTAAACTACTTGAACCAATCAAACATAAGTTCTACCGTATTTTGTATGTGCCGTAAGTTTTTATCATCACAACTTGAAAGCCACTGGCTTGGAGCAAACTAAAACTAATGACACGTAATTGAATTCTAAAGAGAATTCAATTCTCTCAAAATGTCCAAAAAGAGTAAATCGAACCAAAACATTTCCAAACCATATGCACTATCTCCCTTGCTACACATTTGGTAGATTTAAGGGTAAAAATTATTATTTCAAAAATGCCCTTACAACCTATACATTATCTCTCTCCTCCTCCTCTTTACTCTCTACTCTCAATTTCTCTATGCTTTACTCTTGAATCCTCCCTCAATTTTGTATTCTATTGGTTTATTCCAAACATAAGAATTAAATTCATTTTTGCCGATGGAATTGAATTCAATTCTATCTCATACTTTAATTCCAAACAACCCGTGAGTACCGTCATATGGTCATCCATGTAAACAGATTGAGGCCAATTTATCTTATCCTTTTCTCTTTGTAATGTTTTCTTTCTCATTAGTAATTCCTTTTCCCTCCAACAATTGAAAAAAGAAGCACCCGTTTATTTAATATTTTCTTTTGGCCTTTCCTATATAAATAAGAATAGAAGTACTTTTCTGCTAAAACTGTCTTTCTGAGTCCCATTATTGCATATTCAACTTCTTCATGTGTCTCAAGTGAACCTAATTTGCAGCCAGCAACAGACGTTGACATTTTCCTTGTAGAACAATCAAAAGCACTACTTATTGCCGAAGATTAAAAATTTGAGTAAATTGAGATTGGTCCTCGGATGATTGTGTCTAGATTGACTTAGTCCTCATTATAAGATTATTCACATTAGTAAGCCATATCATCTTTTAAGTTATAATTTTACAAGTGTGCACAGAGTCTTGACCATTAAAACTTCTTTTATAATCTCAGCTTTTGTTTAATGTTCTTTAATCTTTGTCATAGGTTCTATAAGAAGCAAACAATATGAAGCTTGTTAGTCAACATGAGAAGGTAGCAGTTAGTGAAGGAGACAATATTTTGCATTTAAGAATAGTTAGTTGATGAGGGTAACAAATGAAACACCTTAATTATCCTTCAATTCTATTGGGTATTTGACCCTCTAAACGTAGCACTTGTTGTTGTTGATCCCCGCGAAGAAACTCTATTAAATAAACTATGATGCCCTACAAAAACTTGGCAGCAGAAAGTGGAAAGACTTTAGGTTTGCTAAGTCAGACTAAGATCCTGATATGAAATCTGGGCCATGAACCCATCAACTAAGTTGAAAGTGATTTTTTTTCCAAGAAAATAAAAGTAGAAAAAGTCAAGGCAACGTTTTGATACAAACACAAAGATTAAGAAATCAACTAATTTGCCCATATTTAAAGTACACTTTAAGTGTTTAGATTAAATTATCCTTGAATATTTTTGTTTCTCTCACCATTCTCTTTCTTCAGTTAAAACACACTATAGGGGTAAAATTAGAAAAACAACAACTAATACTTTCTTAATTTAATTGACAACTACTGTTGTACAAAATTTTAGATGAAAAATGTTATTTAATATTAAAAGGAGGGAGTAATAAATTAGGAGAAAACAAAAAAATAAAACTTTAAATTTTACACCTTACCAATTTTGAGCACAGACAGAAAAGTCAAAAGAAAAACAATGGACCAAAAAAAGAAAAATTGAAAGGACCAAATATGTCTAAATTAAGACAAATATCCAAGTTCAAAGAACCTCAAAAGACAAAGCATTCCCAACTAATTAAGACCTATTTTGTAAAGAAAAAAACAATGTACAAAAATTATGCACCCCTACCCAATCAGTACCCCATTCAACTTCAACTAGGCATTTCAGATAGATACTTGAGAGTTGAACTACCTTGTGTTGAACCTTATTATAGTATTAAAATAAAGCGAATTTCGAATGACAGATGCTCTAACCAGAGCTAACTTCCTACATTAATACTCATTTAGTTTAGAGGTAATAAAACATGAAGATGATAGACGCCAAAGTTTTCAATCTTCATCATCTTAATTCCGGAAAAAATTGCTTATTTTGTGCAAAAGCTATCGTTGCTACTACATAAACCCAAAAATAGCCACATGTTCCAAATTAGGAAAAATGAAAAAACACGTCAACTTTTTTACCCATTCTTACACCAGAAAGAACTAGCAAATAAAAATGTTAAAGACATAACTAAGTGATCATTCAAATCATAAAACAAAATTGGAAACTAGTAACGAAAATGGAAGCAAGTCATTAAGGGGAAAATAATCAAAAACACAAATCAAGGCAGAAGCAGAACAGAAATATTCAAATGCAACCAAAATAATCCTGAAGCTGCAGAAATTCACCAAAATTTAGCTAATATAACCAAAAAAAAAATTAAAGAAATAAATCAAAAGAAGTAACCTTGGCTCATATTCCAGCACCTCAGCAAGCTTGTTTCCGTTCTTGTCGTTCCACTGCACTTTCCGGGGTGCCTTATCGGAGTTACGGGGCACGCTGCCCCTCTGAGGAGGCAACAAAGAATTGGAATCGCTATCGCATTCTCCATTGACATTAGAAGAAGCCGCCACAGGTTTATTATTATTATTATCATTCATGATGATGCAGCCATTAGCATCCTTTTTATCTGTATCCATCAACAAAAGCAAAACTCAACCCAAAATTTATAGCAATCTTGTGATTTCAATAGAAACCCATTTGACCCAGTTGACTCAAATCATGCTGCAGCTTCAAAATCTTCTAAAAAGATAAAAAAGAGAGAGATCAAAACTTTTGGGTTGGAGAAAATTAACCCAAGAGGTCAACGACGGAGGTACCAATTCACGCAGAGAACAGGGGGAGACAAAGCAATGAGCAGAGAAGAAGAATAAAATAAGGACCTTGGCTCGTGTAACGCACCAGCTGTGTGAAATGAGAATCTCAGTGTCAAAACCATAAATAAATAAATAAATAAGGGTAGAAGAATAAGAAAGAAAAAGGTTTCTCGAGAAATTGAAAGGAATGTTTTTTTTCTGTTACGAAGTACAAAGTGACAGTTTGCCAGATTTTATTTGTTCTTTATGAGAGAATGCGAACATTCAAGAGTCTGGAACCGCCTAGACTCAAACCTACGGTTATAGTGATACCCTCAATGGAGCGGATACGGGGAAAGGTCTTCCCCCATTAAATACAAAAATGTTACATGTACACCTAATTTCATACACTCATACATATACTATTAATAATGTATAAACTTTATTCTCATGAGTGTACAAATATTACAAACTTGTAAATAATACTCTCAACTATACTTAATTAAGTGCACAAACATTACATGAGTTAAAACACAAATTTTATGTATATAAATATGAGGTGTAAGTATGGTGTATGGTTTTTGATATACGTGTAGCAGAACACCATTAAATAATGGGGATAAAAATTTCTAGTTCGCGCTTACTAAATGGGGGTCGGGGTGTGGGCGAAGGTGAGTGAGAGTTACTTTCGTCTAATTTCTTTAAGATGTGGATTACAAGGATCACTTTGAAAAGATAAGGGATTAATGGCTTGGGACTAAGTACGACATCGATGTTGTGTTGGGGGACTAAATTGGGGGCTTCCATATTTCAAGTGCTGTAAGTTATCAAATCATTTTAGGGTATACTTGGATAATTTTAATTGTATTGGAAAAATTACTGGATGATGTTTTGCTAACACACATTTTATATTATTTAATGAAATTTTCAATTTTGTATTGTATATCCATGGATATTTGAAGGTACCTAGTTATTCATGAAAAAATTATAAATTAGATTAGTGTCCATGTGGATATGAGACGGGGGATAGAGCAAATTTTCATCCAGGGGCAGGGGATGAGGAACAAGGGACTATCCCCCCTACCCTACCCTACCCTATTACCATTCCTACCCAAAAAGACCTTGAATCAAATGATTGTTCTAAAGAAGGAAACCTACTTTTTAGATATAGATTCTCAATCTAATGTTATGGACCTAAACTCAAGGAATAGTCTAACTTAAAATTAAATTTCAACTCAAAAGACTAGCTTATTTGGCATGAGAGGCTCTTGACTTAAGTACCATACTTGCAACAACTACTAAATGATAAGCGGTTGACTTAAGTCAATCAAAATAAGAAGAGATGAAAACCGGAATCTCAAAAGTACTTGAATTACATTAAACAACAAGAAATTACGGAGAGATCTCATGGATTTTGATTACAAGAGTTTAATGGAGTTTGGTGAGTTAAGGCTAAAAATAAGACTTAAAAAAATGGAAAGTAAAGGTAAAAGAATTGCATTAAAGAAATGTTGTTGATAGAAGAAAAAAAAATAACAGCAAATATATTGTGTTGTACAAGTAATAAAGTGGTAAAAATGGTTGTTGTATCCACGAAGATAGCATCAAGTACCAATGTCAGTTAATTAAATGACAAGTTGGACAATTCAGATGATGATGAAGTTGAACTCAAACAACTCAAGTAAATCAAAGAACAAAATAATTGCAACAATGATTTTGTGTTGTGTTGACTTCGCTCCAGCAGCGTTGACTGCTTGAGCATTTCTCTGCTCTGCACCTTGCTCATTGATAATATGTGGACCTGAAATGCAGTGAACAAACTCCCTAAAACTATTATAAAAATGCATGAAAAGGCCTAAGAATCATGGAATCACATTATATCCAAAACAAGGCTAAAGCATGATAAAAGCTACTAAAAATGCTAGGGTTAGTCCTAAATCTACATGCAAAAACTGAACAAAAATAACTCTAACTGGAACGTTATCACAATTCCCAACTTGAGACATTTTCTTATCCTTAAGTAAAGATGAAACTAAGACTTAGAAGAAAAAAAAAAGTATTTTTGTGTAGTGGAGACAATAAGCATCCCCATATAAAAGCAGCAGAACTTAAACACTAAATAACAACCAAACAAAACAAAGCAATTAGAACATTCTCTATGACAAATACCATGCATCATATCAATTAAGGTATACACCCCTCATCAAAGCTCTAAGATTCAACTAAAAAGTGTCTAACAGCCGAAATTTAAATAAACTAGACCACTCAAGTATGCAAACGAGTCATTCAAGAAAAAACATAAAAAAATGTGTTCGCGAATATGTAAGCCAATCACTCAATCAATTCATTCCCATGCAAAGCTTAAGGAGAGACAACTATCCTCACACTCAACCTTTTTTCCTTCTCTATGTCTGCTCAAGCTGCCACTAGTTAAAGATCAAAAGGACTTATAAAGCTTGTAATGTCAAGCTTGGATAAAGGTATGATTGAAATCCTAACCCCCATTCCCATAGAGATACCTCCAACTTGGTTTCGATGGAAATCCTCATGTTTCCTTCGCTAAATCGTGGTCATCATTCCATCTTGATTTCCTTCCTTTCATTTGTTCACTTTGACCCTTTTTTTTAATTACCGAAATCTCTTTTCATTCCTTTGCCACCACTTTCGTTTTGAAGCATGAGGTTGCTACATTCTTTTTTGGATATATTACCCTATGTGAACAAAACTAAGAGGAAAGGTTTGAGGCTAATCAGAGATCAAAGGGGTCAAACAAAGAAGGGACATTGGTTATCAAACCACTTATACAAGAAATATAGGTTCAATGGCTCAAACGGGATACTAGGTGAATATGTGAATGGTTGGCTTAAGGCTACTTAATTTGTGGGTTCCAAAAATGGTCTAGATCACATTTAAAACTAGTATTCACTTGAGTGTATGTCGATAGGGATATAAACTAAGCTAAAAGTGTGTTTCAACCTAAGAAAAGAAAGAAGGCGCAAATGATCAATGATGGCTCTCAATCCTCCTAAGAGCTATGTTAAAGTAAGTGATCTTTTATTTAAAAAAAACAAAACTCAATATACATACAAGAGGTTTTTAGACTTAGAAAAAGAATCCTAGTCACTAAAGAGTTGAAAATTGTAACTATTATTTCAATCGTTAGGGTCCCAAACACAATCACAAAAAAAAAGAAAAAAAAACTCACGCATGGACTATTTTTACTTTTTTTAGAAAGAAAAATGCATGAATGCAATGCATGGGATGATGTGCTTCCCCAACCCGAACCTTAAATAATGCATTGTCCACAATGCAGAAGATCTAAGGATTAGGAAGATGCTAAAAGAAAATTAAGATTTGAAGGGAGCCTAAAATTTCCAGAATTTTTATATTTTACTACAATTCATATTTTGAGCACATGCAAAACATCAACAATATATTAAACAACATATATGACGCATGCGAAGACTTTAGACATCTTAGATTATGTTTCTAATGACATGAATGGTCATAGCTTCAAGAACAAAAATGAAAACTTGAACATTTTAACAAACAAAAATGTTGAGAACATTTTGCCTAATCTTCAAACTCATATACCCCAAAGTCGGCATGAACCTCAAGCATGTCAGGCCAGACTATGATGTCACTATAATGGATTGGAGTTATGACAAAGTAACATTTGGGTATAAAGCCACCCAAGTCTTAATTATTTGAGGAATCAAAAGTAATTCTGTCATGTGTATTGTTTTCCTCACCATTATAATACACTAAAATCTCTACTAACTTCCCACTCATTTTTTTTCCTCTAACTCACAAAAAAAAAAAATCTAAACGTTGATACACGCTACAAATGAGCATGCACTACTATTTATGTATCTGATTTTGGACACAGTACAAAGAAGTCAATTTAAATCGACTTCTAAATAAAAAAAAATGCGGTACAACAGGAGTCAATTTAAATCGACGCCCTTTATATAAAAAAATTATTTTAGAAACAACTTTATAAAATAGTTCATTCTGAAAATGAATATTTTCTTATAGTTATTTTGGAAATTTTTTCCCAAATGCGTAACTAGAGATATATATATTTTTTCTTTGAAATTAGCTTAAGTGCACAAGACTTGCCACATGTTAATACGTCTAAAATTAATATTAACTAAAAGAAGCACTAATATTAGACAGGAAAAAACATGACCCGTGTCAACCTAAAACAAATTTGAATTTGAAATAAATTAATAAAATAATACAGCAAAAATTCCCGCAGGCCATTTCGTGAATGACGCAATGTTATAGATTACGCCATGAATGCATTATATAAGTTTTGTGTCACGCAGGATAATAAATATTTTCAGAATAGGAAGGACAAGTGAGAGTGACGGAGAAGAGAAAGGAAAATGAAAAAGAATGTTGAGTGGAAGAGGGTGGCTGCGTGGATTTGCGTCAAAGGTCACCAAACATGATTACAACACTGAACTTACATTGTACTCAAAGTTCATACAACCAAAAGCAGTTGAGAGATCTAGTCTCACATTGTATTCGTCTGTTCACTCTAATCAACACCGCCATATATATATTTTTGCCCAATCTCACAATAGAAGAAGATTTTTGTCAGAAAATATGGCATGCATAGAGAGAGCGTCCCCTGCCCTGAAGCAAATCCTGCTCCAACTGTACCGGTAAGAAGAGTTTATAGATCATATATGTTTTTTTTTTTTTTGTTTGTCCGCCCAATTTTAAGGATTCACCTTGACTAATCTGGGTTGACCCGGGTCGCATCCGGATCATATATTTTTCTTTTTTTTAACTTATTAATGTGAAACTAATTAATCAAGCTGAAATATTGAAATTCTCTAAATAATGCATTTTCATGGTCTCAATAGTGATTGTCAAAAGACAACTCCAAAATGATTCTGGAACGAATGCCAATAGAAGAAGGAAAGAAACCTAAAAACAAATAATACGTTTTCGTGAGTTGGAACTAATTAGTTTAGTTATTTAAGCGTGTTTATTTGCCAAAGTGTTCCCTTTTTCTTTCTTTCTTTCTTTCTTCTTTTCGTTTTGCATTTTGGTGAAGGAAAAGTTGAATGAGATAAGTAATGAGGCAACTCGTCACTAAAAAAAAATTAGTATGGAATTAGTTTATTAATGTTTGTTTGCACTTAAATTATATACCTAAATTTAATTTTAAAAAATGCTTAGTGTGTCTGTATGTGAAATATGAGATGAATAAGCGCAGATTTTTTTTTTAATATTTTAGTTCATTAAATGAAAACATTTTTATATATAGTATTAAGTAAATCAATATATTTTCTTTGTTATTCAATAAATTAAAGTAAGTTTTTTTTAGTAAAGAAAGAAAATTAAACAAATACATCGCTATATATACAATTGAATAATTGCAATAACATTATTTTAGACCGGTTTTTGTTATAAATGCACCCTTTTGTCATTATATTGTTTTTCATGAATCTGAAAAAAAAAAAAGTCAAAATATATTTTATATGTTCTACTTTTGTTGTTGGTATAGCATAATCCATACTACTAATAATCAAAGCAAACACCAACTGAGATTGGGTTTTAATGGGGGGCTAATCAGAGATACATGGCGAATCACAATTTGTTTTTCTGTTGGGAGGAGTCGACACATTATACAGCCAAAATTATATTTATTCTATTCAATACAAAATTGATAAACGTTTTCATTTCTTTATAAACTTCATTCCATTTTTTGTGACAATTTTTTTGTTAACTATATATAATTAGCTCGATTGAAAAAAAATGGTTTTGTATCTTAGTGTCTACGTTAGTAGTTACTAGTGCTAAGCCTTTGGTAAGCTTGTGAAGAAAATGTGGGAATCTTTAGAGTAGAGAACTAGTCTCCCTCTCGTGTAAAGACAATTACAGTCCCCAAATCTTGTCAATCCACGTGTAAGAAAGTTCTCGTGTAAGTTGGCATCCAAGTTATTAAATTCGAATCGTAAACCCGTAAGAGTTTAAATATGTAAAAAAATATGTTATAAGCAACGTAATTAGAAACTAAATATGGTTAAATATTGTATTTATAATTAAAATTGAGTTAACTTTAAACTAAATTAATGAAAAAAATTTCATAATATACACCTTAATGCATGACAATTAATTGTTATATCATACTTTACTTCGTACGTATTTTATTTTATAATTTGATAAAATATAGCTCAATTATGATAAATATATGAAATTAGCTTAATAAACTCAATAGATATTGCCTAACCTAAACAAAGTTAGATAAGTATCTAACAAAGTTACAAAATTTGTACATTTTAAGATAAACTCGTAAACTCATAGGTAGATTTTAACTTGTAAACTCACTAGTAGAATCGAGAGTTTACTTAAACTCCTACGAGTTTACCAAAAAAGAGTTTACATAAGTTAACTTGTTTTGTGTAATAGAATTATAAACTCGTAAGAGTTTACGAGTTAACTCGAGAGTTTAACGACCATGGTTGCATCATTTCAAAGGGGTATCAATAGTGCGTAGCATCATCCACGCCAAACCCCTAAAGATGCTCCAAACCTGCATCACGAGCCTCCAATCAATGATTAATCCGCTCTTAATTACAAAACTAACTTTTCTTAATTTTGATCCCTAAAAACATCCGATTACATTATCCGAGTACAATAGCTTTCCAGTTATTAATGCTGCATTTCAATATGGAAAGTTTTAAGTGCAGCCCTCTGTCCACTACTGACATCAGCAGCCTTTGTCCACTACTGTCATCAGCAGCCATGCTTAAACTATGATAATTTAATTGCTCAAGCAGTAATCCTCATTTAAGAGCTTGTCTATTTGATGACAGTGCTGAGAAGCCCGTGGAGGTTGATCATCACTTGTATGAATTTGGGTCAGCGGAGTACCACATTCAGGTAAAACTCTCCCACCATGCTAAAGCTTGAAACTTTTGTTGGGTCTGGTCTCACCTTATGTCATTAAGCAGAATCAGCATATGGCTCTACAACAAAATAAACAAAGAATTAAGGTAAGATTTGATTATTTGTGTTACATGTACAGTCTCAAGCCTCTAATCCGCTAGAAGCCTACTTGTCAATATCAACCCCACCTCTTTGCCCTGGACTCCTACCAAATGGGCTTTCTTCTTACACCATTGAAATGGTAAAGGGACTCTGTCCTGGGGTTGTGGAAATTGCTGAACCTGCCAGAGAAGGATATCAACTTACTCTGAAGCTTGACCTTAATCAGATTCCACTAGGCAAAGGTTTGCTACCCTTCAATTCACTTGCAATATGATTCATAACAGACTAGTTGGTGATCAAAATCAATTTACTCCTACAGTTAAAGTAAGATCAATGACAATCATGGGTTCGGTTCCTATTTTCAGCGTGTTTCATGATTTTTTAAGATTTGTGATGAAAATAGTGAAAATAAGAAATAAAAACATGAGACAAGATTTTCTTAATTTTTCTATTTCCTTCACAAAATCAAGGGAAGAAAAAAAAAAGCAAAATATACTCATGAATTGTGCACGCTGTTATGTTTCTACATAATTGTATTCAAGCTAGTGTGCCTGAAATAATCTCGACTCCTTCCATATTTTAGTAATTACATTGTTTTTTCTTGTGTAGGATTTTTCACATTTGTATATGCAGGCCATACTCAGTAGAAGATACTAGTGCTTCGAAAATTAAGCTACTTAGGATAATCATAGTGCAACATTATATATCCTACATGGAAAGCATAATAATCTATAAAAATTAGCACCTACGGGAATCTTATCCTCAGAAAGAAGAGGATCCGGGCCAGCCAGGGATACGGGAAGTTCCAGAATATTTGCATATGGCTATGCCGTGGGAACTAAATATAGTGCTTGTTGCATTCTAAATACTTCAATATAATATATCAAACTAGAAAAAGATTATAATAGTCCAAAGTGTTTAGAAAGGAATTTGAGTCAGCAGTTATTTAAATCACAAAATAACATTCTACACAGCTCACTAATGCATGGATTCACATAATCCAACTTGAATTTTTAGATGACTGATGATGCATAATTCTTGCTCCAGATTATGTCAAGGTCATTAGGGAGATTTCGACAGTTCAATCAGTAATTCTGAGCTCACAGCTGAAAGAAATATTGTGGAATGTCAATTCTGATGATGCAGTTCAGGGGATGTACAAACCCATCAAACTAGTCTACAATCCAAGAGAACCTTTCTTTGTCATCAGGCAGGTAATGATCTGGTTGTGTCAAATGCCACATAGGATAAACAAGAATACCAAGTGTAACATGAGCTTCCAAATAATGTGAACAAGATTGGCAACCATAATATGGAATAATATGATATAGAATAATGTAAGCCATACAAATTCGAAGAATGTCATTTACTTATGAAGTTCAGACTTCTGAACCTAAATCTAATTGTGATATGATCAATTACCTTTCTACTATTACCATGTCGCACCTTATTCTGCAAGAACTAAGATTACGGTAATCTTTGCAAGTGTGAGGTATGCAAACAAAACTTGTGAAAAAATATTGCATACATTTCACCTTATAACAACTTACTGATTTTCAGAAAATTACAGTTGGAACAATCAACTACAACAACTAATGAAGAGAAACTTTTAATAATTCCTACAAATTTTAGTTGCACATGCCACAAAAAGAAGAAAAACTCAAGAACTATGTAATGTAAAAGCTGTTCATATTCTAATGCTTTTTCCATGTTGACAAAATAAATACTTGTTGCATACAGCCACAACGAATCATCGCAGTATTCCCTATTCGATTCAAAGAAAAGTCAGATGTGATTATTGCAACAGCTTTCTTTCAGGTTTGTAGCTGATAAAGCACAAATAAGTATTTGCCAAGTTGATGTGCTACCAACACATTTGTTTACTATCAATGACAGGAGCTTGTGGATGTCGGAAGTTCAGATAAATTGGCCAAGGCGCCACCTTGCTCCTGGTCAGCCATTCCTCCACCAGAGCTAAGAGGAGAAGCTTTTGAGGATTTGAGTACCAATGGAGGGTTTGTCTCTTTTGGTATACTATTATCCTACAGCAATTCATCCCAAAATCTACTTGTCTACAAAGCCATATATTCTGATTGCAATAAATTGCCAAGTAGAATGGATTCTAAAGCGTCTGTGCCTGACATCTTTCTTTATGTCTAATAGATATCTCTTCACACCATGTTGATGGCAAAAGGCTAGACAAGACTGTCTGGAATCTAATAAATTTTAATGCTTATGTTAGATACCATGTTAAGGTAATCTCATTATCACTATTGCTTCTTAAGCACCAGAGTCCGCTTCCAGTTCTAAATCACTTGATTTGCGACATTTTGACTGGCATCTGTACCACAGAGCACCAAAGGTTTTATTCAAAGAAGAATGAGAAAACGCTTGGAAAATTTGGTTGAGGTACAGAAACATCTAAGTGCAACACTAAGTTCATTGTTTGAGCAAAGATTTTTGTAAAGGCAGCATTAGGATTTGAGTTGTACTGTGGCACCTAAATGGAACCACTCTGCCCAAATCTTAAGGAGTGTCTACCAAAAGGCACTTCCTATGCCAGAAACTATTGTTTGCAAACAGAAAGACATACCATAAATAGGTAAACCTGGTTAGACAATGTTGACCCTTCTGTCTTACATGCAGGTACTACAACATACAAACTCAGAAGAAAATAAACAAGCCATTAAGCATCAAGGTCTACTTTCTGCTAACACATTTCAATATTGATAATATCATTAACAAATTAAGGAGATAGCCTCTAGTATAAGCTTGTTTAAGAAATAACCCTATAGGCTTATACTTGTAAATTTATTGTTAATAGTAGACACACACAAGCGTTATAGTATACACTATACACTTTGTATTCATAGGTATGGATGACAGGAGTATGTAAAGTGAGAAAATGAGAAAGTTTTACAGACAGCATACTAATTGTTCAATCGCGATTTCTTTTCAACATGCAGGATGTAGGTACAGAAAGAAACTAGTAAGATCGTCTAAATACAACAACCTGAAACAAAGGTGGGGCAACTTCGGCAGAAAATTAAAGAGGATCCATTTGCGACTAAAAATTCATGGATTTGGACGATTTCATCAACGATGGTTGAGGTTCCCTAAATTTTCTTCACCAGGGTATACCAAATTAGAGTAGATTTGTAAGTAGTTTATAATTTCTTATGTAATAATATATGGATTTCAACTGTGTCACCTGGAGCTGGACCTGGAAGATAAATGCTGCACTATAAAATCTGATTTTCAACTTCTTGATTGTAAGCAAAACGTATGACATATAATAAATATGTTACAGTGTCATGGCTAGCGATATATAAATAAACCAGTCCCATTGCGACAGATATATAATCATAGTTACCATAGTGAAGTTATATACTGAAACATTATACAAAAGATGTAGAGGGATCTGTCTTAATGTTTGTTTGACTTGAGTATTCAAATGAAAAAGTCCAAGCCTGAAGATGTTTTCTACAACAGGTCCCTTACATCACTTTTATCTTGAATCTATGAATTCTCACTGCCGAACATGTTTTCTAGATCCACTGCTTAATATAATCATATTTCGAAAGCAAGGAAACAAATATAGCTGCTCAAAAATTCAGTTCCTCAATATAATTCTTTATCAGGTTATACTTTTATTTGTAGCCAAATTTTGAGGCATGTGACAACCTACAGCCAGCAAAATTCCCACATTTCTCATGTATTTACCTAGGACAGAAACAACATTGATATTTGCCCCTCAGATAATGCAGTAGACTTCCATAGGTCCAAAAAGTCAAGTATCCACACCCGGTGGTACTAAGATTACTAATTATCCTCTCCATCAAGTTGCGCATACCATTTCTTATTTCTTTATAGAAGATCTCTTGTCCTCCCTTTTTCTGTAATTCTTTTCTCTTCGTAATGGAATTCTTCTTTTAACAAATAAGATTAAAAAAAAAATAAAATTGAACTTGCTTATCCGTAACAATACACACAGAAGCAATATAAAGAACAGGAAATTTGTCTGCCCTAACTTTTATTACAATTTTTAGTCACAACTTCAAACAATGAAACTGATAAAATAGGTTTACTCATTAGACATGGGCAACTGATTCTTGCAAAGACAATCACTACGGGCAGATTCCAAAGTAAAACACAAGCAAATTGTGTGTTTCCTACAAGGATTAAAACCTAAAAACAGACATAATCACGTATTTATCGATAATGCTATAACTGTAAGAGCACCAACAGCTCAATGGCCAAACAACAATCACTTAACTGCAGTTTCTTTTATGGAATTGAGTCTCCAATTTTCGCTAAGCATAACAGCTCAATGTAAAGAGATGTAGCACAAGATGCATTTCATCAATCTTCTTCTATTAAACTCCCAGCAAAACAGAGAGAAGAAGAACTTAAGAAAACTGAGAGAAAACAGAGAGAAATTTACTGAATATGCTCCTCAATTTGATATCGATATCGATTCAACCTTAGTTTACAGGAGATGGAACTCACTCTTTTATGCTGAGAGAGTTTAGTTTCTCTAGCTGACAACCACTCCAACTAACTCTCAAAACTAACTCAACAAACCCTCCTTTCTAACTAACTCAGGATCCTCTAGAGTTCTCTCATTCGGATCCCTTCGTTTCTAGTGGGCCCCCCATTATCTTCCAAAATGCTATAACATTAATTCATAGTAAATATATATTTTTCAAAACATCTTGATCATGGAAGGTTGGTAAGCATTGCCTACCTGTCAGTAAAAATGGGAAAAAATGAGACACATTGCATTGCACATTTCTCAATCCATCTCCATCTCGGAAAGGGGACGCATCCGCGCACTCGCCGATTCGACCTCCGCCAGCAACGGCCCCTTCGCCTCCCCGCATCTCAAGTTCCGATCACCCGCCCCAAGCAACCCAACGGCCAAGGCCATCACCACAACCGCGTGCACAGTGAACAAAAGATGCACCAGCGCGAAACCCCTCATCTTATCCTCCTCGAGATCACAGTGCACGTCAACGGCATCTTCCTCCTGCTTGTTAGGCAACAGCAAAGCAGAGCCGATCGTCCCGCACCCTTTCATCCCGAACGCATCGGTGTACAGCGAAGCCCCCGCCTGCAGCAGCCACGTGCCCTTGAGCACCAGCCCGGACGACAGCAGAAACTCCGCGAAGAAGGCGGAAGGCTTGGCCGAGAGGCAGATGCACGCGCCGGCGCAGACGAGGGTCAGCCCGCCGGAGAACCCGTACACGACGCCGGCGAGGCCCGAAACGCCTCTGTCCGCAACGGAATACTCCAACAAGAAGAGGACCCCGCCGAAGGCGAAGACGAGGCTCTCGCCGATGACGAATGACGCGGCGGCGAAGTGCTCGTGGAGCGCGATCAGCACGATCAAGAGCCAGAAGGCGAAGACCAGGAGCGATTGGTGGAAGAAGGAGAAGCGGTAGGTGGGGTGGGGCCCGGGGGAGGATGAGAGGAAGAGGAAGAGCTGTGAGAAGGAGGCGATGGGGAGGGATATGAGGAGGGCGTAGAGATCGAGATTCTTCCAGGCTGGTTCGGAGAAGTACCACAGCTTGGATCGGAAGTGGGAAGGGTCGTGGAGGTAGAGGGAGGAGGAGGACCGCAAGCGGCGGATTCCGGTGGGGAAGAGGAGGAGGAATGCCGAGAAATGGATCGCCACGGATGCCATCTCCGTGTCTGTGTTGTTTGAGGTGGTTTGTGTTGTGTGTCCCCTCTTTGGGGCTTCTCTAACTACGATCGATGATTCCGTCATTCCATTCCATGAATGAAACAACACCAAAGTAACGTCACCAAACCTAAATTGTAATATTGACGGGTAATATAATTAAAAATTATATGTGATTAAATGTTTTTTTTAGTTTAAATGTTATATTTATATTTTATAGTTTATATTGAAAAATGTTAATTTTATAATAAAATAAATAAATAAATAGAATATTATAAAATATTCTTGTCGAGCGTTGATTTTTTGGGTGCACCCACTGTTCACCGCCAACAACGGTGACATTCTCTTCATAATAACTGAACTCAAACAAAGTGGTAGACTGTTAGCCAAAAAATGTTTTTCTGTTCTCACATATGAGGATCGAACCCACAATGCAACATAGTTAAGAGGCAAGGTGAGTTACCACCACATCACATCTTCTGATTTCATGTCGAGCATTGTTGACCCTCAGTGACTTAAGTGGTTACTATGGTTTTGAACATTTTGCCATCATTTTGTTCGGTTGAATGAAATTTGCACTTATTGGGGAAAAAAATAGAAAGGTGTTGAAGAAGATTTTTAGGAATATATCATTAATATTTATTTTAAGGATTTTGTTAACAACTATCCTTAGGGCACTTGTTAAGAAATCAAAAAATGGAAAACTTTTATTGAAAAGATAAAATTTTTAAACTTTTAGTACATTAAATACATTAAAAACTTCCCAACTTTTCATTCTAAATTTTTTAACAAGTTTCCTTAGGATACTTATTAGTTTTTTTTTTTTTTCCTTTTTCCTTGTTTTAATGCATGCATTTTGGACGGTAAAGACAGAAAGAAAACGCTCAAATACTTGAAATTAACACCTTCTAACATAACATGTACGACCTCAAAAAATATTGAGGTCGAGAATGGTAACATGTTTGCCGCAGGTATGTTGCCACCTAATTAAGGTTGGTACGCAGTCCAACATCGTTCAACAAAACATGATGTTCACATGAATGTGGCTGGATACTGGAATACAAGATGCAATTTTGCTCTAGCTTTTGGTCAAACTCTTCCAGTTTTCAATTCATATACACCATGAAAATTTTGAAATGAAATTCTAATTAATAAAAAATATTTCGACGTAAACTAAATCTCTTTAAAAGTTATTTACTTTATTTAAATAACGTTATTTTGATTTGAAAATTGTACATAGGTTGAAAATTCATTTAAATATTTTCTTAATATATATCATTTTTGTGTCTATATTCTATCTGAAGACCAGGGAAGGAACATACATGAAAAAATGGACAGATCATATATGACTTCAATGTTCTCCAAATGTAGTAATATGACGATGGTGGTATATCCTCAAGGCACTTCGATGTTTAAATTAGTATTTGTAATACAAATTTTGTGCTGGCATGATTATTAACTCTCGAGTTTACGATTTTATTGCACAAAACAAGTAATCACTCCTGTAAACTCGTTTTTGGTAAACTCGTACGAGTTTAAGTAAACTCTCGATTTTACTAGCGAGTTTACGAGTTTATGAGTTTACGAGTTTATCTCAAGATGTATAAATTTAGTAACATTTTTTAGATACTTAGTTGACTTTGTGTGTGTTAGATAATATCTATTGAGTTTACTAAACCGATTTTATATGTTTATCATAATTGAGCTATGTTTTATCAAACTATAAAATAATACATGTATAGAATAAAGTATGACATAACTAAGTGTCATGCATTAAGATTATTTTATGATATTTTTTTCATTTGTTTTATTTTAATGTTAACATTATTAAATGTCAATCATGAATACGAAATTTAATCATGTTTAGTTCCAAATTATATTGCTTATAACATATATTTTTTTACATATGTAAATTCTTACGAGTTTCGATTCGAGCTTGCTGAACCTTAACGAGTTTACAAACTCTCGAGTTTGACAACCTTGCTAAAAGGGCAGTGTAAGGGTGAAAAGGTGCCTACTTTGTTAGGCTTATATTAGGGAAGGTAGATATAAGGAATTCTCCTTTTTTCTATTAGTAAAATTTTACGAGATATTGCTCACGTAATCTTAAAAGATTGGATATTAAAGTTAACATTTTTTATTGACAAATACATTATTCCGAAATCAAATTTATGTCCTCATCTTTACAAAAAAAATTAAACAGCATATAGATTGTCCTATTAAACAGCATTTAATACTATTCTTAAATTTATAGAATTATGAAGAAGAGGATTGTGCTCCCATTATGGGACATAATGGAAAAAATATTTATGAGAATATTAGCTCCTGGAAGAGCCATCTATATTCTCAAGAGATGTCTGTAAAAACTTATTTAAAAATATATATAAAAAAAGTGACTTGAGGCACGAGATCCAACTCCAACTCCTATTCCTACTTATATACGGTGATGGCAAGAGAAATTGTGGGGAGCAAGGAGCATAGAAAAAGGAGGCAACACGTTTGTTTGTGTTTCTAATTAGGGTCATGGTTATCAAAATTGGGTTTTAACTCATAAACTTGTATGAGTTTACGTTCTTAGGTAGTACAATCGAGCTGACTCGCATGTAAAATCGTTTCTGGATAAACTCGGCTGAACTCGGGTAAACTCGTGTGAACTTGCATAAAATCGCAAGTTCACTAGCAAGTTCACGAGTTTACCACAGTTGTGCTTTTTATTAAAGGACAAAACAAGCAAAATGACGTCGTTTTGCACGTATCTGAGTTTTTAGATTTAGGTCGTTTCAGAGTCGTCATTCACAGTTGCACCTGAAATCGTGCTCCGTCGTGCTCCGTTGTGCGCCTCCATCGTGCTTCGTCGCTAATCCATCGTATGTATTTCATCATTTGCTCAGAGATCTTTCTTACCAGGATGCGTGGTCTCTACATCGCTATCTGTGCTTTAGTGTTTTGAATTGGAGACATCATCGTCACATACTCGCTTCCTGTGATGCTTAGTACTATGGGACTCGCTGGTATTTTTGGTGTTTATGTTGTTGTGTGTGTTATCTCCTGTATATTTGTATTCTTGAAGGTTCCAGAAACAAAGGGCATACCCTTCAAAGTCATCACTGAATTTTTTTAATATTTTTTAATAATAGGTAAACTCGTACGAGTTTACGATCCGAGTTTACAGAGGCTCCATGAATTTACTTGAATTCTCGAGTTTGATAACCTTGATTAGAGTCTTTTCTTTTACCTAATTAGGGGAAAGAAATTATTTTGTTAATGTGACTCTTGTTGCAAAAATAAAAAATAAATTGGTTTTCCTTGCAATTATAACAAAAATTGACATCAGATCATTTTTTTAATTAAAAAGTAAGGACCGACAAAAGTTCAAAAAATATTTGAGATTAAGTTATCCATCACCTATGTGTACAACTTATGCTCAACAAGAGAATGTATTATTTCCATGATTTTAAACTCATAACCTCAAAGTTACAAAGCTGTGTTTATAGGTCTTTTTCATCTTTGTTAAAGAGACTTGAGCGCTTCTTATCTATCGAAAAAAAAAAAAACCCGTCAAAAACACAAGACAACATTAAACTTTCGCATACAATCAATCAAATATGCCTAAAATTTTTTAAATCAAAATTAAATTTTGTATAACAAAAACAAGGTAGGAAGTGATTAAATAAGTTAAATTGTTATGCAATGACAGCGCAAAATTTTTATACATCATCATCTAATTAAATATTAACACATAACCATAAAAATGATTGACTCTCTTAATTGATAAAGTCATACTTATAAAATAATTATAAAAAATCCTTATACTCTCGCGCCCCCCGCAACTACACTTATCAAAATTTGTAAAAATTGTTCACTTCAAAGTTCTAATAACGAACGGCTACTAGTTTTGGTTAGAGAGGATGACCCTAGAAAATACAACCACCCAGTAGAATTGGAGAATTAGATCTTCTCCGAGTAGCTGGGGACACAACAAAAAGTCGCTT